>CM031608.1:6184624-6214908 GCA_018398815.1 Conus ventricosus
ATGTAAAAAAGGTTTCTCTCCGCCTTCGGGTGAGGAGCCAGTAAAAATCTGCAACAGTGAAGGACATACTGTTTAAAAGAAGAAAAAAAAGAAAAGAAAAGAAAAAAGATTCCATTTACATAAACCACATACAGTTGACACAAATATGCACTGATATTTTAACTCCTAGAAGCTTCGTTGTCTTGAAAGCAGCTCTACATTAGCCGAGCAGCAGAACGATTTCTGTGAGTAGTAGCTTGGCAAAGTACAGGCTGAATGTGTGTGTATGTGTATGTGTGTGTGTGTGTGTGTGGAGGGTAATGGGGAAATGGAAAAGGAAACCTGGGTATCACTCGGGTTTGCTGTGTAGAGTCCACAGAGAACAGCAGTCCTGACAAAGACACTAATCACTGACTTCAGAGGGGCAGGGCTAAGGGCTTTATATCAATGCCAAAAAATCGTCTCTGTAAGGATGCTTCATTATACGTTTCAGCACTTTGCTGTTCTGTGCACAAGCAAACTGCCTGGCTTTTCCCCAACTTGTAGTCAAATCCTATTTTCCCTGACTTTCTAGTGACCTGGATTAACCCCTTCATTGCCTTACCCCCCAGCTGACTTGGGGTAAAAGTGGCAGTCTGTGTATCTGACCCTGAATGACAGTCAGGGGAACAATTAAAGGATACAACTGCTTTTCTTTTTAAATATCTAAGGTAATGCACGGTTACATCCCCTTATTTTTTTACACGGAACTGGCTCGCATCCAATGCAACTGCATTTTTACATCTAAGTAATGCACGGTTATATCCCTTTACTCTTACTTCTTCACATCCAGCATTATTCTATGCATTTTCTTGCAATAAAATCCAAGGACTGAAAGTGAAGCCTGGCATCTTTTTTTTAACTTTATGATGGCGATGAGAAGTGCAACACAAAATGAGCAAGCAACCTTTTTCATTGGTAGTGAGGTAGAATACTGTTTATGGATTATGTTCCTGTATTTCAATGCCCAGGTAATGTTTGTACAGCGTTTTACTCTTAGACTGTTTGCTTTTTGCTTGCACTATATCATTTTTTTAATTTTTTATTATTAATTAACTCATTGACAGTTTTTTCCCATTCACTTTCCAGGGAACAGCCCATTTGTAAGAGTTAGGAAACAAATCTCTAAAAAAAAAATGTTAAGTAGTTTGGACATGAAACTTTCAGAACTGATCAGAAAAATATTGAGTTAGTTAATGTGAATATATAACATTTTCTACCTCCATCTTTCATCTTAGCGTTACATCCTTTTTTTCATCCGAATTGACACAGGCAGATGTCTTGTATTTTTATCCAGGGCAACACAATATCTCTGGAAGAGTCTGTCCACTCACAAATAATCCACAAAATGCCCAAACATGATTTTTAAGGCCAACAGGGTGCTTTATAACCCACTAATATCGACACCAACACAATAAGAAAAAAAAAAGATAATCTAAAAACTACATCATCACACTATGTGTGCACTGGCTTGCTTGCTGTACTGATAACATTGTGTACAGAATGGTATGAATGGGATAACTGGACTAGCTTGTCACACAGGATGAGGCTCAGGGTGAAGAGGTAGAAGAAAAGCTTTCTCCACCCCTTCATGGTCATGCGGTTTAGTGGAATGTGGTTCAGCCGTTTACTTTTGTCAACCCAGCTGTTACGGATGCGTTGGTGCATGTGTCTGTTTGTTCCATGAAACAACAATGTCATGCTGAACACTGAGCTAAAGTCTGGGGCCCACACTTTTGGTCCGACACATGATCATCATTTTGGGGAGCTTTGAAATGATTAAAAACCCTCTTGTGTATACACTTACCTGCGCTTACTTACATCGAAAACCTACAGCAAGAGTAATAACTCTGTAATTTGAACATCGTTACCCATTTAAAAAATTAATTTAAAAGAGAGGAAAGGAAATAATGAAATGAAAATAAATTTTTAAAAATTCCTACGAATGTATATGTTGCTATATAATAAGTTTGAAGAATGTCACATGAGCCACTTATTCGGGGAAAAAAACACCTTCAGAACTTTCTTATGAATTGTTGTTCATCATACCTATAACGTCATGCCAGTTGAAATCTAGTTCACTCTCAGCTTCATTACCCTGCACTTTCACTAAGTCTTATGCCGTAAATCCTACAAATCAGCTCATCTTCATCACAAATCCCCTGACAGAATGCCTAAATCAAGGTTAGCCATGGTGAAAAACAGCACTTCGACCACAAAACTTTAAAAAATCATAACTCAAGAACTATGGCACGTATCGAGTCGCGGTTTTGTGCAAACGGAAGTGGATTGTAAAAAGGAAGTCACGTTCTCACGAGACTTCCTTTCTACCAGAAACATGGCAGCGCCCATTGTCACGTTTTTTATCAGCGCTGGCAGCACTCGCCTTTTGGCAGTGTGATTTTCGGTCGGGCGCTAGCAGGCGTTTCTTGTCAAGAGAGTTAATCAGCAGCCATGACATGTTCACAACCTTTCCAGATTTTCACAGACCCTAGTTTTTGTCCCAATACTTTCCAACACATGACACCCATATCTCAAAGATCTTCAGAGCTCACAGTAGATTTTCTCTACCTCTTAGATTTTCACATGACATTAGAAAAGGATTGGGAGGGGGAGTAGGGGATAAAAAAAAAATATTAAACAGGTAAAATGGAAACAAGTATGGATGTCTTAAAAAGTATTTCAAAGAGTATGAAGACCTGCTGATTCTACAACATGACGCATTGTTGCATACAATGTACAACATGACGCATTGTTACATACAATGTACAACATGACGCATTGTTACATACAATGTCAGTCAAAACTGGACAAACAGATTGCATATTAGCCAAACCATAATCATGGAATTGGAAATGAAACGAGGCAGGGAACAGTAAACAATAAACAGTAAACTAGTCCTTAAGTCCCAATCTTTGCCAAGTCATTACTATAAGACAGTTCAGTTGTTGGCCTGCGCTTGTTTTTTTCCTCACTATTAGATTGTTCGTCCAAAGTATTTGTTTGACTTTATTCAAGTTTAAAAGGCTGTGCCAGTCTTGAATAAAAGTTACCCCTGTGTTAGGTTTTCTTATGGGAGCAAAAGTTACCCCACTTGTTTACTGTTCATAATTATGGAATTCTGTGAAGAATGCTACCCCTTCACATATGTTTTTCAAAATATCAAAAGCAGCCAATTACATCTAAATTGTCGGAATCAATTGCTGATCAGACCTCGATAATTGCAATTCACTTTCTCAAATATCTCAATTTTTTTTTTCGGGGGGGTGGGGGGGGGGGTGGGGGGTGGGGGATGGGAATCACCTAAGTTTAACTTTAGGTATGAAAACCCCCACGATTTTAAATGATACAAAACCATACACTTCAAAAATTCAACAAGCACTCGACCTACCAACATCAAAACCAGTACACTTGTGTGTGAGAACTTACATACATGCATGTATGCCTGTGTGACAAAGTGACTTTGAGACAGAGACAGAAACAGAGACATACAGACAGTACAAGCAAGAACTGGAGGAGCCAATGTGCAGTGCTAATCACCATTGCTCTTGATGACCTGGACAGAGCGCACGTTGCCTCCTGGCAGAGACGACTGGAACTTTCTGTCCATGTTCATCAGTTTGTTGTAGCTACAGGTCCAGCCCTGATGTGAAGGAAGAAAAAAGCATGTATCAACAAGCAGATATAGATTATACAGAATATCACACTAATGAAATTTGTGATGAAATGTGTGCCTGCAATTCTGTGGGAGATTTTTTTCTTATTTAATCAGAAGATTTACTGCATAGCTGCCAACCTCCCAGAGTCAAAAAGAGTAACACCTCATGGGGGGTGGGTTCGGGAGGGGGGCCAGCCCCCCTCCTGATCAGCGGGGGTCAGGGGGCACAGCCCCCTGAAGCTGAAGCCTTTTTATACACTCTGACAGGCATATTTTTCATCTCCTGATAGGAAAACTAATCAAAAGCAAGCCTATTATTAAACCATATCAAAGCATGCATATTAGTATGTTGCATACAATGCAATATTTTGTGTAAAAAAAAGCCTCTTATGCAGGTAGCCACCATATTTTTTTCTATAGATTAATATACAAAACACACAAAATAAGACTTACCCATACAGCTTTTTATCTTCCATATTGATGTCGGATGAACATAAAAGATGCTCTGCCCTCCCAATCAACAGCACTCACAGTCCTGGGCTTCCATCAGCTACACCCACATTCTTCAGTTCAAGTTCCATCAACTTCACCCTTCTGCCCTTATGATCTCACAACTACACCCCATAGCATGTGAAGATTGACGGAGTGTTTTTGACGGCTGCCGATTCCTCAGCTTCGTGGTTTTTTTTTGTGCTTCGTGGTCTTCTCGTGATCGGCCAGATCATTTCTTCCCCATGTGAAATATTCACCGGACATCGACACACGGTGCAGACAGCAAACTTTTCACCCTTTGAAGGGCAAGAAGTGACCCATGGAAACTTGTCTTATAAGCTGGCAGATACCGCTGGAATCGTTTAGGTTTGGGGTTTTTCCCTCCATGCTAACCAACTTTAAGACGCCATGTTGACTATTTGAACAGCAGCTATGCGAAAGCACGAAGGGGCCTAGTTATGCCCCTTTCATGCTGACTTCCAGTTTAACGATTTCTGTTCAGTCGGACCAGTTGCCAAACGTTCTTTTATTTCATTTTGGGCTTTTTTTAAATTTATTTTTTTTGTGGAAACTCGTAAACTGGAATTTTTTCACAAACAACAAAAATAGGGACAATTTTTAAAAACGATATGTTCCGGTTTTCCCGTAACAGTTGGCAGCTATGTTACTGGATATCTTTTCATTAAATACATTTTTGCAAAAAAATGCATTTTTGAATTAAAAAAAAAAGTTCCAACTGTCCAGTTAGTATAAAGGAAAGTTGCCACTTGCTTTTTCTTAAATCATTAACGAAGAAAAAAAAAAAAGAAAACCTCAGACTTACACATTTCCAAAGTAATCAGAACAAAATTTAAAACGTTGACAACGCTGACCACACCACTAACCAGATAGGACACCACAATTCTTCTCTGCGACGGGGCAAATGACAGCCAGGAATTCTGTTTTTAAAGTTTTCAGGAACATACTCCCATGCAGACTGACATCATCACCTGCACATCACACCTCACACTGATCAGCAGTATACAGCAGCTGTAAGACAGCTACAAGTCAGCAAACACTGAATTCAATCAAAGAAAAAACAATAGCAAGGTAAAAAAAAAGACACTACGGTGTCGGCTTCCACTATGGAAGGCAAAAAGGATTTTCAGTTACACCAACAACTACATTTAAAAAGAAAACCACAGATCTTCAAACCTCTTGCCGAAGTTTTCTTTTCAATGTAAATCCTATATATACTGAAAAAAGTCTGCAATTGGTGCAAAGAAAATTACCACATCTCCCAGGTAAATTTTAGGGGGGTTAGGGTATTGGGGGGAGAGGTTGGGGGGATGATTCAGTGACAACAGCTTGAAACAGTGCGAGCGATCATGTGGACTTTGTCCCAAGTGACATGGTTTTTTTTCCAATGTCATGGCTTCCCATGTTCTAATGGCATTATAGCAAAAACAGCCCAGAGGACGTAACTGGGTGCAGATTTTCCTGTTAAGTACAATTCAAAATGAGGCAAATGATTACATCTTAATCACTAAAACCCAAAACAGACTCGATTTCCCTGTAAAACTGCAACAGAAAACTGCATGATACTCTCACATTTTAGTCACACTGAAAGGCGGGCCATTTTTGAGCATCTACAACAAAATCCGTCAGTGAATCGGAAATCACCCTTGGGGTCACTCTGCCCCAAGCACCATAAATTCCTTATCAGCCAACCCAGCAAACCCATGCTACAGCCCACAGCAGAGGCAGGCAGAAGAGGAGGGGGAAAATAACCAAGGACAAAGGACAGGGCCGTCCTAGCCAGCTCTCAGACCACTCGAGAACGCGACACATGGATGTGTATTGAGGAAGCCCATTCGTGGAGCCTCAACCACCCTCGGCCATGGTCATATACCGTCATGTTAGACAGGGAAGGGCAGGCAAACACTAAAACGAATTTTTTTTCCCTGTTTTTTTTCTTTGAATTCGCTCCAATTTTTGCCTTCAGTCACTTTCTGAAAGTGACTAAGCTAAAAAGTAATTCCATCAAACAACTCGTCCATCTGAGGTTTTAACACATTCTGATTCCACCCTCACTGTTCTCTGAAGTAGGTGTGCGTTTAACCACATCAACTACATTCTGCGCCTTAATTTCCTTGATTTCAGGAAAACTGACATCTGAAAACTTAACCAAGTTTGTCCAAATGGTTTGGTATGGGTAACTTGTTTCATGAATGGGGACTCTGATACAGTCAGAACTGAAAGCAGTCGGTACTGGTAGTGTTTATATGGGAAATAAAATTTGATTTATATGCAAGCTACTGAAAACAGCAAAACCATATCACATCATCCTTGTTCAGAGGTCACATTCATTCACTTTCATTACAGTGGTTCACATTTACTGTCTACCTGCAGTGAGCACCGGAGAACTGGTTTTCATCAGAGAAACACAATACACAACCACAATGGAGTCAAACTGGACAGACTCACCTCATGTCGTCATAGTAGTCCCAGTTGGGCCGATCGTCAGGAACAGGTATGGTCACCTGCAGTTTCTTCACCCCACTGTCTCCTCCCTGCAAATTATCCTGTAGTGTACTAAGTGAGTAACTCTATCCATGGATCATGAAGCTGTCTGAACTGCTATGGCAACATGAATGATTTCAACAAATCGAACAGCTGTTAATGGTTTTGCACAGTTGCTTTGTGTGGCTGCTGACTAGATCTATGCAGACTTCCAGAGGAAAACCTGTCACAAACCAGACGAAATACTGTCCCAGAGGAAAACCTGTCACAAACCAGACGAAATACTGTCCCAGAGGAAAACCTGTCACAAACCAGACGAAATACTGTCCCAGCGGAAACTGTCATGCTCATCTACATTGGTGCACGGTATGCTTTAAGCAGAGTCATGTCACTTTTCTTGGATGATGTTTCCCTTAATATGCTTCAGTCTTCAGTGTTTATGCAACTCAGATACTCCAATGGCTTTCCGCTGCCTCCAGCCATCTGACACCTCCACTCCCCTCCTGCCCTCAGCAATGCATGTGCAGCCATACACTTGACTACAACGTGGGCACTTATCCCTGTGGGCTGTTCTTGTTTTCAATGCTAAGCAATATCTCCAGCGTGGCTGTTGTTTTTAGAAACAGTTATTACACTGAATATCAGCAGCTACAAACCATTCATAAAGTCTGTTTTGCTTATAGCCTACTTCTTTTTCATTCTTTCTGACTGGGCCAGTCTGATGAAAGACTTGAACCATCTTTCACAGAGTCACTTGCACGTTCTCTAGTCTTAGTTTTCAGCTTTCTTTGATCCATTACTTTAAATTTTAAAAAATCTTCACTCTAGCTTGATCGTTTCTGGGTTGTCTCTATTAATCTACTGATAATAATGTATTTTTATGTAATGATATGACTAGCACTGTAGCAGTATTAAGAAGATCAACAAGAACTAGTATAACAATAATAATCATGAATAATAAGTAGGTGGAAAGAAATGAAAATAATAAAATTAAAAGCTAAGAATACCAATTACTATTGGGAAAAAAAAAAAGCAAAGGGAAGGGGAGGAGAGAGGTGAGTGTGGTTGTAGGAAAAAGAAATTTGGGAAAATATAATAAAAGAAGAAGCATACATTCTTTTATGTGTACATTTTCCTTCATTTCTTTCTTACACAGACACACACACACACACCTTTCCTCCCCTGCCCCCAATCTTTTTTGGTGTGTGTGTGTGTGTGTGGTGTGTGGATAGTACTCTTGTTAGTCACTTACCAATTTCAACCCTTTCCATCTTCTGGTCATTGTTCTTCTTCTTAACCCTTTTGCTGCCTAGGAATTAAGCTTAAAGTTAAATCCTATTTGCCAGGGGTCTTTTTATCTAAAAAACAAAAACGAGTATATATCCCCCCCTAAAAAATTCTACTGACTTTCTCACTGACGAAAACGAGATTACCAACTATCAATAGAACCTACTAGAGACTTCACCTCTCTGAAAATATCCTCTGTTTTGTAAGCAGTATAAAAATAAAACGAGGAATATTCTGGACTTCCCCATGACAAATATACTCAACGGCCATGGCAGCGAAGAGTACACACCCTTGCCGTCAAGTTATCTCGTCAAGTTAGGCACCGAACGGGTTAATACTCATCATCATTATTCCTACTGTCATATCAATAGCAACTTCATTATCATCAGTAGTTGACATAAGAGTAGTAGTAGTACCAGCACAATTATAATTATTGTTACAATTAATGATAATTATCGTTGTTGTCATCATTATTCATCGCTATTATAATTATAATAATGACAATTTCTATAGCGCCCATCATAACAACGTAGGTTACAGGCGCTTTACAAGTTTTAACAATTCAACATCTAGAAAATATAAGCAGGACACACACACACATGAGCTTGTGACAAAAGGTGATCGTCCAGACCCCTTGTATATTTATCGCACAAATAAAGAATTAAAAAAATACCAATGCTTTTTTATTTATTGCTTGATGTTTTATAATACCTTGAAGAGATACATAATATAACAGGTGAGTTTGGGTGTCTGCCTTCCATTTGAAAATGCCCAAGTTGTACGCTTTTCTTTGATAAATTTTCCCTTAAAGATGGCGGACGAGTGATGCGGTTGTGTCGAAGCCTGGAAAATATCAAAAAGCATACCATCACAACAATATGAAAAAGGAGCAAAAAAATCAGGGCGAACATTTTAAAATCACAAAACCGGTTTATTTCTGTTTGTTTTCATGCTGTCAATGGAAAAAAAATCCGTTTGACGCGGAAAGTGTTTTCCAACACCAAAGAAGTTCGTTTAATACCTAGCACTTCTGCACTCGCACACAGAAATTCCCTCCCTGGTAGCCAGACTCTGGTTTGGGGGGGCTTCGCAGGATTCTTTCCAACCCTTCACTACAGAACTGTCAAGTAAGGTGGTCACCACATCTGCGAGCACCGCCCAAAGCTTCCAAGCCATTTGCAGCTTTCCTCAGGGGTAAAGCAGCGGGTAAGTCTTTCTGTCGTGTCCACCCCGGGGCCCAGCATGGGGGCGTCAGAACCCCAGCCGTTGTGTCCGTTACGGCTGTACGCCAGTGTAGAAAAAAACTGTCTCCTGGTAATTGGGCCCAAGCACGGTCTGTCCAGGTAAGGGCACACGACGAAGCTCCTTACTAATATAATTTGGGTTAGCGGTCCGCTCCCTTCAACCTGGTGCGAACCCCCAAAACAAACAAAAAGTTAGCGGGCCCGCCTTTCCGGCCTCGGTCGTACTCCCAATTCGTGGGCTTTTTTTACCTGAGTGTCAGGAAACTTCCACGCGAGGTGCACTTCCGCTGAGCTCGCCTACGTGCGCAAAACCGTGCTCACACCCCCCCCCCCGACTTTATATAAAAAGCTTTTTGTCCGGGGGTTTTGTAGGAAGGGAGCTCTTCCCCTCGCTTGAGCCCTGTCTGTTTGGTCGATTTGCAGTCTCTGAAGTGCTTCCTTTTTTAGCAGCCGGAGACAAAAAAAACGGGTTCCCAACGGGCCCCAGGGAAAAAGATCCAACCCTTGCGACCTCGTCCGTAAGGCTATTCGCCACTTCGGAGGGTCAGAGATGCCTAAGGCTCACTGCTTGGGCAGGCTCCCAGGCCTCCAGGTGATATTTTTCTCCATATTTTTTTCACTGTGGGCTATCTGCACCCCAGAAGCAGCATGACCTTTTTAATAAACCCCAGGAGGGGTTTCCCCGCCTCACCCGGGCACATCGGGAAGCTACCCAAACCCAGCCCCCCGATAACTGGCAAAAAGTGGCCCATCGCCCCCCTCTGCCCACCGGGATGCGCACGTCCCCCAGGCGGACAAAAGACATGCATCGGGGGAAAGGAGCATCACCTCCAGCCCCCATGACACGACAAAAAACCAGGGGCCGCCACATCCCCCCTGCACCCCCCCTCACATACCATCAGCCTCTCTCGGGCACCCAAACGCAAGCAGAAGGCCAGGGGTTTTCCTTCCACGGGCGGGGTACCTCCTCCGCCGAGCTCGCCTTCCGGGTCAACTAGCCTCAACAACTGCCTTCCATAATGAGAGCCGGCCGACTCCGATGAAGTGTTTCGGAAAACGGGCTCCCCCCAACATGCTGGCTAAAAGCCTTCATGGCCTCCTTCTGGCATTTGGTAAGACGTTTTCCCAAGCTGGGGCGTCCCCGGCTGATGAAGTTACCCGCCTTTCCCATTTTTCCACAGGGCCCCAGTAGCCATCCCATTCCTGTCAAGGGCCTGTCCGACCCTCAAAAAAACCTTTGATGAAGATGGCAACCCTTTCATCAAATATCCGGGCAGATGGTGAATGAAGGCATGAGCTTTGGGATACCTTTTTACCTCTCCCCCCGGAACAAACACTTTTTCCCCCCTTTTTTTGGGTTTTCCTGGCATGGGGAACCCGCCTCCTTTGCCTTCTGGATCGTGGCGATGACAGACATGTGCTTGGGAGAAGCTCGGGGCATCCTGGACTGGGCAGTAGGTTCGAGTCCGGCATCTTTTCCCCGTTGGGGCCCTTTGTCAGAGGATTCCCCTGTCCCTTTCTAAAAGGGGCCTGTTTTGGGATCCCCCTGATGCGGGCTAGACTCCCCCAATACCCCTATTTTCCGAGTATGCTGGGGGACATTTTTCCCGGCAATTTTGATTTGCCAGCTGAAACAGAAACCGACTCTGGCATCCTAAACCTGTTCTTCATGGTCACTTTCACCTTCGAACCACCCTGACCCTAAAATTCGAAAAACCTCAGGCGATGGCCTTCGAATTCTTGCAGGAGGTTATGTCAGAGGCGGGTTCGGCCCTTTCAGCAGTGAAGCCTAGCATATGTGGCGGTTATTGCATAGCCCCCCACTGCCTTGGACCGTACCGAAGGTTGCACCTTGGAATCTCCCAATTGGAGAGGGTTTTTCCCCGCATTGACAAGCGTAAAGGGAACGGGCGACTTGACGAAAGAGATGGTGTCTTTTTTCCCTTCCTTCCCTCCCCGGGGGGGCTAACGGGTTTCTGCAGCCACTTTTTTCCCCGCCTGCAATTTTTTTTCCGGTGCCCAAAACCTTTTTGCAGAAAAAAGCACTTGATGTTGGGGAATCCGGATTGCGGGTTTGCTTTCCCACTTTCTCTGGCTTAAGCTGCAGGAGGGGTCAGTTTCTCCACAATCAGCTTAAAGCTGTCCAGATCTGTTTTGGGAAAACCAGAACTGACCTGTGGCTCCTCCTGAACTTTCCTTGGTCCTCACCCATGACCAGGGGACGCTGGTACCACTTGAATTATGGACGGCTTCTTCCATGGTTCGGGGTCTCCCCAGAAAGGCATATTTACCTGCCCTTATCCTGACCCCCTGCAAAATTTGCTGATCCCTCGCCCTGTATAAAATTTTTTCTGGCAGGTCCTGAGGCGGAAACAGCAAGCACGTGACCCGGTCTGCCCATCCTATAGGACCCCCCCTGGGTTCGGCGGCTTGCGGGAAACTTGAGCGGGCCCGTTTCCGTCAGCTCTCGGGCCCCCGAAGCGGCTTCCAATTTCCCACACTGGTGATATGACACTGACTGCCATCTGGGGCAAGGTGAAGAAGTTTTGGGGTTTTTCCCTTTCCAGACCCACCCAGATAATCCCGATCTCCATTTCGCCATTGAGGGCTGTTCTATAGCTGTCAAACCTGTACTTGAATGACAGCCATTTTTGGTTTCCCGTCTACTGTAAATTTTTTGGAAATTTCCGCGGGTCCCCCCCGGGCCCAGAAGGGGGAGTCCCAAACAGGACGTTTTTCTCCTGCTGTCTAGGGGTCAGAATACAATTCCGACTCACTCTCAGGCAGCGTGATGGTCATGCCAGAAAAACCCTGTTTCTGTGGACCTAGACCTTTGGTGCCGGGGCTCCAATTACTCTCGAGGCAGGGACAGCTCGACGGGGCCCGTGTTCGTCGCTGCCTCCCCCACATACGGCGCCCCCCCCATTCTAGCTTTTGGGTCGTCCCAGCAAAATCTCACCCCTTTGGGGTCGTCGTGCTGGCACCTGGACCCTTCTTGATAGGGGGGTAAAGTCCCGGGGAATTTTTAGGTCAAAAGCCCCCACCATGGTGTCTGTGCTGTTCCCTGTGATCTTTTTTTCAGATTCGACTGCCTCGACTCTGGGGGGTTTCCCATGCCGAGACTCTGACCCAATTCTGTGGAAATGCTGTCCGAAAGGGGCCGCCCTTGACGAAGACAGAGACCCTCCGCGCCCCCGGTCCCCCGATCCGGAAAACAAGTAAAAAAGACTCCTCCTTGGGGGTTTTTTTCTCCCATTTGGGGGGATGGGGTTCCAATCTTTCAGAGACCAGGAGAGCCCAAACCTCCAAACCACCACTTGTCCACAAAATTTGGTGATAGCGGAACGGTGGCAGCTCGGCGGCGGGGAACGGGTATACGGGGTTCAGCAACTGACTTGTGCTTTTGCTTGCCCCGAGTGAAGAGAGGACCAGAAATCATCCATGGCTGCTGCTTCCCATGGGGAAAGGGAGTACTCTTTCTTTTCCCCCCAATGCGGGGCATTTTGGGGCTCTATAATCCCAGGCCCCCTGCTGCGTTCCCGAAATCAACTTCAAGCGGGTCGTCCGGGTTTTCCCACAAGGAATGGACGTCTCGGATAACCTCAATTTCCCTTCCTTTCCTGAACCACAAGCTGCACTGCCAACCAGAGGCGTGTTAATTCACCCCTTGGTCTACTGAAAAAACTTTCCCCTTTTATTAAGGAGCAGCGGGAAAAAAAGTACTATGTGGTACCAATTAGTACCTGGCGGGGTTACAACACAACCAACACCCCACCTTTTAAACAACTTCTGTTTGTTGTTAAACTTACAGCTGGGTTTTCAAACTAAAAAGTGCTAAGCTTTTTCCCATTTTTCGACCCCAAAAGAAGTGTTTTCCCTACACCAAGAGAAGTTCTTTTTATTACCGCACTTCTGCACTGCACCACGCACTCTCCCTTCCCCCGGTCAGCCCCAGACTCGGTTTGGGGGCTTCGTCAGGATTCTTTCCAAGCCCTTCACTAGCATGAATGTCAAAAGGTCGGCCACACATCGCACGCACTCTGTCCAAGTTTCCAAGAAGTTGCAGCTTTCCTCAAGGGGGTAAAAGCACTGGTACAGTCTTTTGTCAGTGCCACCTCCGGGCCCAGCAGTGGTGCTGTCAGAACCGCCCTAGCCGTTGGTCCGTCACGGCGACTTCGCGTGCTGGGGACAAAACGTCCCCGGGGTAATTGGGGCCCAAGCACGGCTGTCACTAGTGAACGGTCGCACGACAACCCTTTCCTAACTAAAAAGTTAGGCTTAGTGGTCCGCCCCCCTTAAAGCCTGAGTGCGAACTAAAATAACAACAATTAGCAGGACCGCACTTTTTCCGGGCTCTCGTGTCGTACCCCCAATTTCGCCGCTTGTTTCCTGAGTGTCATGAACACTTCTCACGGGGTGCACTTCCGCTGAGCCGCCTCGTGCGCAGAAACCGTGGCACTACAGTCGTTACGCTGTTTTTTCAAAACGGGCGGTCAGCAAAACTCCGATCGTTCCATGGGTTTTGGGTTTGGTTCCGGTTCATTTAAATCGGCATCTCGGGCAACAATAACCGAATGGGGAAGGTTTTTTCCAACCAAATTCGATTCAGTGGCAGCAAAACGCGAAATCCGAGGTAAAAAGCAGTATGTCAAAATAACGCCGTATTTTTTCTCGCAATTCTACTAACAAGAAATTACAGATCCCAGCCGTGCTTTAAATAGCACCCAAAGGGAAAAGGTTTCAAAACGAGGGTGAGCTTTTCTCAAGAATGGCGCTTCGAAGAGGAAAAGGGGTGGAAATGTTGTTTGTCCACAACGTTACGACCGTCAAAATCGAAGACTGCAAATGCAAACGACCGTCACAAGAAAATGATAGAAACATTGGTTTAGCTTTCTCTCAATTGTTTCGTAAAAAGATTAAAATTCTAAGTGAACCAAAATACAGTGGGGCAATTTAACGGGATTCCCCCAAATTTGGGGGATGTTTTGTGCGTGAGCATGATTTGGACATCGTTTTGCGATGTCCGAAAAAAGACCGCGGATTAATTAATCAATTATCAAATTTTAAAGTAAAAACTGGGGGAAAAACCTTTGGGAATTTCATTTTGCTTTTTTTTTTAAATACATGACAAACAAAAATTTGCAAGGATTAGGGGGGAAAAACTGGCGATTTTTTGACAGTTGTTACTCTCATAGTTAAGACTTATCCTCGTATTTTGCGTAACGACCACAGTATTCTTTTGATTTTAATGGTCGTTTATTTTATTTTTAATACTATTTTTTTGAAAAATTGAAGTGAAAAATTTTTTTCTATTTCCATAATGTTTTTGATAAAAAAGTGGAGGAGTGAGCCAGCAACCCGATTCCCCCAGCCCCCTTCCTCCCTCCCCCCATGTATCCCCCCCCCCCCCCCCCCCCCCCCCCCCCCCCCCCCCCCCCCCCCACCCCCCCCCCCCCCCCCCCCCCCCCCCCCCCCCACACTTGGCCCCCCTCTTCCTCTTTTTCGCTTTTTTTTTTGGTTTTTTCCCCCAAAACCCAAACCCAATTTTAACGTTGGGCTAAAATGTGATAACTCCCCGAAATAAAACTCAAATAAACAAAAGCAGGAGTTACTGACCAACATCAATAAAAACAAAACTCTGGGCCTGATGGCGTTCCTGGCAACCTTTAAAATTATTGCCAATGAAATTTGGGGAGGTATACCAACCACTTTTCCAACTTCACTGGGCCGGGGGTAAACCTGATGATGGCGAGATGCCCGCATTGTTCCGTTATTTAAAAAAGGGGGGGACAAAAAAAAAGCAAAACAAGCCTGTGCCTTACATCCATATCAGCAAAAAAACTTGAACACTAATTTATTGTACATAATGGACCCTCTTGACAAATATACTTCTTAAAATAACGCCCAGCATGGTTTTGACAGCAAAAAGGGGTTTTGGGGACTCATTTTAACAACCCAATGATTTTAATAACTGTCTTAACAACAGACAGCAAATAATGCAAAAATTTTTTTGACTTTTCTAAAGCCTTTGATAAGGTTTACCAGAGGGCTGCTGCTTAAAATTTGAAAAAATCGGCATTGGGGTTTCTTTGCAAAATGGGTAATCATTTCTCGTTGGGAACGCAGAAAGTTGTTTGGGAAAGGGGCGGCATCCCCTGCATTGTAAAAAACCCGTTTGTCAGGGGTACCACAGGGGAATGTTCTGGGCCCTTGTTTTTCTTAATTTTATAAAATTCATAAGTAGAAATCTCTCTCCTGGAATACAAAAAGGTTTTTTCAGATGACAGCTTAGTAATGGAACAAACAAAAGCAAGAATATACACGCATTCTACAAAAAGATCTAAAAAAGCTTTACAAGAGGGGGGAAAGAATTGGAAAAAGGAATTTCATCCCCCAAAAATGCCAAGTGTTGGTATAGTAACAAACACTCACCAACTAGATCAAAATTTATTCATAATATATTCTTAAGAAACCAATGCTGAAAAAAACTTAGGGGTGATTTTAGTATAATAGTCTCCAAAAGGAAAGAACATTACAAATTTTTGTATGTAAGAAAGAAAAAAACATCTTTCTTTCTTTTACAGGAATATCAATGGTGCCCCCAAAGGTTTTAAAACCACTGCACAAAACATTGGGTTTAACCCGAAATGGAAAATTGGTTGCTCAGTTTGGGATCCCTTCCATCTAAAGGACATTTTAACCTCGAAAAGATTCAGAAGAGAGCCACGGTTTTTAACAGGGGAAACATAAGAAAAGGGGGAAAACTAGAAAAACAGAGGAAAATTTGAATGGAAACCCTTTAAAGAGAGAAACTTTTATCAAATTAACATCTTCAAAGGCAGAGTAAACAATATTATTCCAAAGGGAAAAACTATATTAATAAAAGCCACCCGGGGGGCGGTCATGTTATACCTTTCCCGCACAAATATTGACAGCCCCTTTCATTCATTTTTTTTAGTTCTGTACCTGTGGGAACCACTGCCGGGGGGCCATCAAAATTGCCCCCAAAAAGCAGTCCATTAAAAAAACAAAAAAAAAATTGATACGACGTTTTGAGACTGATATTTACGATTTTTTATTTTTTTCTTCCCCCGAAAATTTTTTGGTTACCGGGCCTGATTGGGCCCTTGCTTTTCTTTTTGAATATCGATGCGACCCCTTGTTGGGAAATTTTTTTCCCCGGGCCAACAGTTGGTCGCACTATTTAAAGTTTTTTATTTTATTTTTAACATCCGCTGGGGACCACTCGTTTTGAGTGAACCATATTTTTGGAAGAAAAAGAAGAAAGGGGAAAAATTTCAGCCCCCCCCCCCCCCCCCCCCCCAAAGGGAAAGTAAAACAAATAAATCACTCATTGATTATGGCTTCTTTAAACCCAATAAAAAGTGGTGGGGGGTTTAAGGGTAGGGGGAAAACACCGAAGCATACCAAATTGATTTTGTTCATGAACATTTTTATTTTTATCCTTTTTTTTATCAGTTAATTCCCAAAAAAATTTCCTAAAAGTATTTTTTATTTTTGTTTGCAAAGAAGTTTTTGTTTTTTAGGTCTTCGCATCCACTTTCTTTATCAAGGGGAAAAAAAGAAAAGTCTGGTGCAGAAATCAAAAAACGTTTACATTTGAAAAAAATGTTGTTTAACCATAAAATTTATTTTTATATGATTTGTAACCTCTGAGCTTATCTGAAGAGCAGGTGCCCCAAAATTTCACGTTATTTTGTTTTCTGTCAAACTTTTCTATTCATTTTTATATAAATAATCTAATTCCTGTCAGTACATGAGCATTTGTTGAGTAGTCCCAACAGGGGGCCATAACAACTTCGATGGATTTTTATTTTTGGTGTCTACATATCTTGGATTTTTACTTGTTTTATAGGGCCCTTTTTGAGTAAAATGTAACAATAACAATAGAATGACTCAAAGGGAAAAATATCTCCATTTTTTTAATGCTGTTGTTATTTTGCATTGTTGGGGGAAAAACTTGGTATGTCCAATCAACATCATAACAACTGTCAGATAAAAAAGCATATTAGGAACAAGGGATTGTGGGTCCTATACTTGATATCTTCATGAAAAAACCCCAAAAACACAGAAAATCTCAGAGGATCAGTTTTGTCTTATTTCCAACACACAAAAAAAACAAATCAGTATGCCGACGGTTGTTAGTTCATACCCTCCATGTGAAACTTGACTTAAAATCACAGAGCCTTTTCTTTTGGGAAAGAAATTTTCTGAAAATTCAGTCTTATTTTCCACAAACAAATCGTTAACAAATTTAAAAAAGGAATATTGAAAAAAATTGAATGTCCAAAACAACCGCAGATGCTTGTTTTTGATGCCTTACACATTTCTAGAAAACATCGGTGCATGAGTTTTTCTTTGTATGTTGTTTTTAGACCCTTAAACCCTAAGTTTTCCTTTTGGGCAAAATTGCTGTTAATAAAAACTATTTTGAAAAATCCACTTTTTTTTTGGCTTTTTTACGACCTTTTGTCACTTGCTCACATGCAAAACGCCCACACACACACACACAATTCTGGGTCATGAGTCCCTAAATCCACACACCACGCGCCCCCACATGCGCGCACGCACCCACACACACACTGGAACATAATGTTGCATACAAAAACACACTACTAACAAGGGAAAGCTCATCTGTACAGCAGCAAAATGTGGAAGTGACATGCAGTAAATTAAAATTTCAGGTGGTATCCTGCAACTGGCGTTTGAACAGGTAAGTTTTAAGTGCAGACTTGAAAGGCTGAAAGGAAGGAGCATGATGTAGATGGAAAGGTAGTGGATTCCAGAGTATTGCCACAGAAAATGAGAATGCTCTAAAACCGTGCTGCTTTCGATTAAAATGAGGGATTTAAAAAATTTGGTCATCTGAGGAAGAACGGAGGGGACGTATAGGAAACATACATTTCGAAGCGATCAGAGCTAGATAGGTAGCGCTTCACCGGGATAGCCTAAACACAGACACGCCGACTTATACTGAATGCTGTGCTTGATTTTGAGCCAGTGTAATTTCTTCAAGAGATCCGAAGTATGGTGTTGTCTTGGTACCTTGAAGATAAGACGAGCGGCTGAATATTTGAACACATTGTAGTGGCTGAAGTAAGGCTGCGAGTACACCAAGAGAAGAGCGTTACAATAATCTAGTCTTGACAGAATGCAGTAAGATGCCAACGTCTTCGTGGCCTGTTCTGTAAGGAAAGGTCTGATAGAGCTGACGCAACAGAGTTCAAAAAGGATGCTTGTAGATTTTGACTTTTAGTTTTACCATCATTTTGATTATTCCTTTGGAACTGAAATTTTTTTTACATATAATATGATTCTTAGATTTTATATGACTATCTTTCCCATCTAAATCATCAAAATCGTTGTTTCTATGCTTAGTTCATTACCATAGTTAGCAGATGTAGTAGCAGCACTATAAAGTAGATTTCTTTTGTTATATATCTTACTACTTGTCCCATTTTCTGTTTTACTGTTATTATTATTATTTCCTTTTGTTATTGTAACTAAAAAATAATATTCTTCTCTTTATGTCTCCCTTCCAATAGTTCTATGATTACTATCATTATTATTAAATTTTATTTTCACCATTTCATCTGAACCCTCTCCCTCCTATATTGTCATTCTGTATTTTAGTTTTTCATGGGGACACCACAGTCTGCCACAAGATCAAAGAGATCTAAGTGAATACTGAATGTTTGTTCACGAGTTCTTGTTTCCATTGTTTTGAATGCTGTTAGTCCTGCCTAGGAAGACCTTATAGGTCGAAACAAGTAGTGTCTATTTTGCAATTTCTTCCTTCATTTGGTGACTCAGTAATTCCATTTTTGCTTTTTAATTTATGTTCGAATTTCCACATTCAGTCATCCCACTTTCAAGCCTTTTTGCCTTAGTCCAACGAAAACCAGATTTGTCTTAACATCTATTGTCAAGTGTAATTTTTCAACTGCAATTTTGCCTTCAGTTTAACAACTTAAAAGTTTAATAATGGCTCCTGTAGTTTGAAAAACAACCAACAACAACAAAAACCTACTGAGACTAACATTCCATTCAAATGTTCATGATTTAAGTTAATCAACTGCACATAAAAATAGTCCATTCACACACACACACACTCTCTCTCTACAGGTCAGTCCGGGTACGGACTTTGAGGGTTTTGTCAGGATTCTTCCCAACCCTTTCAATGGCACCAATCACTAAATCTGAGTCGGTCATTCTGTCAGTGTAAAGTTAGGGGGCCGAGTCTAGTTGTAGTACTTACTGTCAAATCCATCTGATCTATACTGTCGCAATCGTCTACTGCTGTTCTGTCATAGTGCTTGGGCAAAACTTGACTCCTATGAACGGGAGGCCCTAGAACTGGTCTCTCACTGGTGTCAGGAACACCAAGAGCACGACCTAGCTTCTAAACTAACAAGAATTTAGGAGCTCACTCTTCTTCGTGCTAGCGTGTCGGAGTTCGTCAGCTTGTTGGACCTAACCTGACCGTCACCGGCGTCAGTGAACACTTCTAAAGCGAAGAAACACTTCTTCTTCTTCTTCTTCCTAAAACACCGGTTCACTCAAAAACGAGTAGGTCACCAGCGCGCATGTTAAAAAGTAAATAAAATACCATAAAACAGTGCGACTCAGACTGTTGGCCCCTGGAGCAAATTTAGCAACAAGGGGTCGCACTCGATATTCAAGAAGATAAAAGCAATGGCCAAATTCAGGCCCAGTAATAGTAAAATATCAGGGAAGTAAAAATAGAAAATCGTCAAATGCAGATCTCAGAACTGTCGAATCAATTTTTTTTTTGAATGAGATTGCATTTGTGGCAATCTTGATGGCACCCCCGCAGTGAGTTCCACAGCCGTACAAAACTGGGATAAAAAGAATGTAAGTGGCTGTCAATATTTGATGCAGGTATAGTATAACATTGACCGCCACTCCTGTGGCTACTTTTATTCAATACTAGTTGTTCCTTTGGAATATCAATTACTTTAGCTCTGCCTTTGAAAAAGGTGTTAAGTTTAATAAAAGCTCTTCTCTCTTCTAAGGTTTCCATTCTAATTTCCTCATGTTCTTCCTATATTCCCCTTTTCTCTGATGTGGTTCCCTGTTACGAACCGTGCTGCTCTCTTCTGAATCTTTTCAAGGTTATCAATGTCCTTTAGATGGTAAGGATCCCAAACTGAGCAACCATATTCCAGTACTGGTCTAACCAGTTTTTGTAGCAGTCGTCTTAACCTTTTGGGGCAGTCATTGATATTCCTGTGTAAGAAAGCTAAGATGTTATATTGCTTTCTTACATACTAAATTGTAATGTTCTTTCCATTTGAGACGACTATCTATAATCACGCCTAAATATTTGCAGCATTAGTTTCTTTAAGAATAGTATTATGGATAAAAATAATCTGATCTAATTAGTGAGCGTTTGTTACATATACGCAACACTTGGCACTTTTGAGGGTGAAATTCCATTTTCCAAGTTCTTTCCCACTCTTGTAAAACGTTAGATCTTCTTGTAGAATGCGTGTATCATTCTTGCTTCTGATTGTTCTATATACTAAACTGTCATCTGCAAAAAGCCTTATAGTAGTTCCAGGAGAGAGATTCTACTTATGTCACTATAAAATTAAAAAAAAACAAGGGCCCCAGAACAGTTCCCTGTGGTACACCTGACAAGACTGGTTTACAATGGGATGACGACCCTTCCACAACAACTTTCTGCGTTCTCCCAACGAGGAATGATCTAGCCCATTTTAGCAAAGAACCCGCCAATGCCAATGTGTTCTAATTTAAGCAGCAGGCCCTCATGGTCAACCTTATCAAAGGCTTTAGAAAAATCTAATAAAATTGCATCTATTTGCTGTCTGTTGTTAAGACAGTTACTAAAATCATTGAGAGTTTTTAAATAAGTTGAGTCCTCACAACTCCTTCGCTGTCTAAAACCATGCTGAGCTCGCCTGTATGCATATAATCCGTGCGTCACAGCAGTTTTTCGGTAATCTTGTAGTTTAGCGTACTAAACTCAGGGGCCGTTCAAATGAAAACATACAGGTGTTGTGATCAGCAGTCAAAATGGCGTGCAGTTCGGGAATACTACTTACCGTGCATTTCTCGCAGTTTCGTGGCAAAAGGAGGGGTGTTTAGCTTAGCTGAGGGTTGCATTCGACTCAGCGCATCGAGGTTTGTGTAAAACACCCTCTATGTTTTCATTTGAACGGCCCCTGAGTTTAGTACGCTAAACTACAAGATTATCTTTAGCAGTTTTCTATCAATGTTACTTAAACACAACAACCAACTTCATTATAATTCGTATGTATTTTGCGGCATGCAGCGGTCAAAACTGAGACACTACCGCGGTTCCCGTCGACGGTTCAGTTTCCCGGTCCGAAAATCAAGCTCAGTCTAGAACTGATTGTAGTCCCAACATACTATAGTTTGAACAAACCTTATTCTTGTTCTTTCTCTTTCCCATTATGTTGCAACTGGATGTTGCCGAAAATGCGTTCTAGATCAGCAAACTTTGACGTTTTGTGTAATTTCGCAAAGGTTTCGTCTCCTGCAAGCGAAAAGCCATTAGCTAAAGGGTCTTCAAGTATTTCTTCCATGTCACGGTCGCCAAAACCAAAAATATATACTTTTACGCTTGGTTAGTCTTAAAAGGATAATACAGACATTTTCTTTCCGAAAATACGATTATATAAAACATGAGATGCTTGTCACAAAATAAAATTTGACTGTTTTTTTCCATTCCCCAGTTTTTTTTCCATTCCTCGATAAAAAGAAACGATCCCTTACTTGTGTCTTTTTGCCGTAATTGCCACATTAACAAACGAGCCTGATCAAGTAGGAGCGCCGCTTCACAGCCATTGCCTAAAATGGCTTTCGAACGCACCCTCTCTTACAAAACTAAAAAGGCTTTCAAACGCACCCTCTCTTACAAAACAAAACAACAACCCAACACAAAAGAAGATTTATCCTTGTTCTGTACGGCTGTGGAACTCACTGCCGGGTGCCATCAAGATTGCCATAAATGCTGTCTCATTTAAAAAAACAAATTGATACAGCAGTCTTGAGATCTGCATTCTGACGACTTTTCTATTCTAATTTCCCCTGATATTTTATGGTTACCTGGGCCTGAATCTGGCCATTGCTTTTAACTTTTTGAATATCGTGTGCGACCGCTTGCTGCCAAATTTTGCTCCAGGGCCAAAAGGCTGAGTCGCACTTTATTTTATTTTATTTTACTTTTAACATGTGCGCTGGTGACCTACTCGTTTTTGAGTGAACCATCTTTCAGGAAGAAGAAGAAGAAAATAATCCACCAATCAGGTTTACACACAAGGGCTGAGGCCAACAATAGATGATTTAAATTACTAAACAATGAAAAAAAACATAACTCTCCCATTGGGAAAAGTGACCATGAGATCCTCTCTTTTGCTCTCTACATTGAGGAGAAATTAGTATAGAGGAAGACATAAACCCGGTTCGACCTCAGTAGAGGAAACCACAATAAGATGAGAGAAGAAATGGCAGTGATTGACTGGCAAAGTTTGACAGCACTAGATGCAAATGAGAGCTGGGGAAATGACAAGAAAATTGTACAAGTCAGCATGAATGCAAATATGCCAAAAGTCAAAATGAAGCATGGAGACAAAACTACATCTGTGTGGATGACAAAGAAAGCTCTTAAAAGTATTAAGAAGAAATATCATTTGTATAAAGAGTTCCTATATAGTAAAAAAAATATGACGACTACTATAAGTCCTGTTCAAAATGGAGTGACTGAGGCGGAAGATAAAGCAGAATTTAGAAAGACAGAGGGTTAGTTATCGCCAAGGACATAGACAAACAAAGTATAGGACATGACACAATGCATTTCGACCTCTTCGGTCTTCTTCGGGCAAAAACAAATAACATTTAGGACAGTGAAAATGAAGAACGAGAAACCACTTATCTTCTCAATGTTGGGCCAAAATCTGATTCAAATGATAAGATAAGATAATGTTGCTTATTGCCCAGGCGACCGCAAAGGGCCACATCAGGCTGTCACCACGTTAAAATCAACTCAAGTCATTTAAAAAAACCCACCTTTCACACATCTCTTTAAATGACATCTTCTAGAAACGCGCCAGAAACTTCGTTAAAAATCTTTCATCCGTAAAATTTTAAATCAGATAAAGAATGTTAACCTCTCTCAAAAACTCAAAGATCACATCAGCGGGATATTCCTGAACAGGAATTTTCATGGATTCCGCTGTAAAATGTTGTGTCCCCACATCGTGCAAGTCCCAACACTCTAAAAGAATATTTTCATTGTGAGTGGCACATGACATGGAATGCATCACGGAGCTTCTTCACTCTTTAAAAGGTAGGAATGGGTAAAATACGAATGGCCGGTGTGCAGCCGGCACAGAACTGTTCCTTCTTTACGACCACCAGACATAGATGGAGGAACTCCTTAAGGTTGGACGGATCTGAAAGAGTTTGTTATTCGTCTGTGTGTTCCAATCCTCCTGCCAGAGGTCCTCTCACATAATCGTTAATTTTGGTTTCAGATCTGAGCAAGGGGTATAAATGCTGGACAATTTCTCTCTTGTGGCATTCTTGGCTAAAAAGATCAACCGTTTTGTTCCTTCCGACGCCAACATGACCAGGAACCCAAGCCAGAATAATGTTGTAACCATCCGCTTTCAACTTGCTAAAAAGTTCAAAGAAGCCTAAAAGTTCTGGATGCTGATGAATCAAATGAAGGACAATGAAAGGGGCTTACAGCGTTCACAAGTACACATAGAGAGTCAAAGACGTGACGTGAAATACAACACGACAAAGTCAGTAATCAGTAAAAGCTAAGTTTCAAATCGAGTAACTGAGGGCAGGAGATAAAGAAAAATTTAGAAAGAGAGGGGGTTAGTTACCGCCAAGGACACAGACAAACAAAGTACAGGACAAGACACAATGCATTTCGACCTCTTGGCGGTAACTAACCCCCTCTCTTTCTAAATTTCTTACACTATTTCTCCATGTGTTTTGAAGTCATACCTAAATGTACATTTTCAGTTTCATCAAGCATACATCTTTACATGCAGGCTATAGTCTACATTATCTTATCCACATCTGCTGTGTCAGCAAAAAGAAAAAAAAAAAGGCCTTGGATTCATACGTAACATTGCTAACATGGCACTACTATGATTGTGCATGCATGCATGCGTGTGTGTGTGTGTGTGTGTGTGGTGTGTGTGTGGTGCACACATGCGTGCGTGCGTGCATGCATGCATGCATGCGTGCGTGCATGCGTGCGTGTGTGTATGCACACATGTGTGTGCATGTGTGTTCTTCAATTTAATCTCCTTCCACTGAAAGTGATTCAGAATGTGTGTGTGTGTGCATGTATTTCAATGTATGTGTGCGTTTGCATTGCCTTGTGATTGTGTGTTAATAAGAAAGATAATGTTGCTTATAGCCCAGCCGACCGCAAAGGGCCACATCAGGGCTTTGTGTGTTAATAAATATGTGTATATTTCTGCACGTGCATGTACATAATCCGCATGTGCATGCAAGCGTTTGTGTATGTGAGCGATTACAAGTGCATGCATATTCATACATTATATGTGTGCTTGCACATGCATATATGTGTGGGGGAAAAACTCCTAAAAGGATGTGATCTGACTTCATGGTAAAGAAAAAAAGAAACAACATATTTTCAAAAATTTTAAATTTTTCAGCATATTTTCAAAATTTCATAGACATACGATAAAAAACACCTATATTTTATACTTCTATATTTTCCCCCAACGGACTTGTGTGATGATCTTGGATCAAATTAAACCTCAATCTGCCGATGCACATGCACATTACAGGAACTCACACATGCATATGTAGACTCACACATGCATATGTAGACAAACACCTGTATGTTTGAAGTGAGGATGAGAATGAGCAGGCATGTGTAGACAAACACTAGTGTATTCTGAGCGTGTATGAGGACAGGCAGGTATGCAAAAAATAGACACGCACATACCCAAGATAGAGTACAAAATAACTGGTTTCATTATATTCCATGTTGACAAATTGTAAGTAACCATCCAAAAGCATGCATACTAAAATACCTACCTATCTGATGTATATACCTATTCATGCACACAGGACATCATCATCATCATCACACACACACACACACACACACTCACACTCACACATACATACACACACACACACACACACACACTAACAGTCACACACACACACACACACACACACAACACACACACACACACACACACACACACACACACACTTAGTACACCATTGCCTGTTTACCATGTTGGTAAATGCCAAGTCTTGTTGATGGGCCTTTATGACAACTTATTTCCATTTGATTTATTTTGGCATTTTTCTTCACCAAGGTTATCCACATCACACCTGCTATCTCAAAGCTGGCAGACTCTGTGTTGCATACTACACAGATCAGTCTATGCAGCAATGCCACATCAATGAAAATGAAAATTATGAAGAAAATGTTACTCTACAATGTCTGGCATGATTCTCACCGCGATCACCTCTGTTTCACACCTCAGACTGGGCAGACAACTTAAAATAAACATCAATCAATCAAAGAAAAAAATGACTTTGAACTTCTAAATGGGGAAAAGCTTCTAATTATAAATATGGGGTAAAACAGAGTACAGATATTAAAACTATTTCATACTTGAATTCCTTCTTACTGAAGATAGATCTATTCATTTGTGCATTACAAGTGACATAGAACCATCTTCAAATTCATTTGTTTTTCTTTCATAAGCTTTATTCAAAAAGTGCTCCCCAAAAATATCTGATGCTCATGCATATTTTTTTTTTCCGGTGGATACATGTTAATTATTTGCCTGGTTTGGGAGGTTGCTTTTTATTTGTATGAAACTCTCACTCTTTACCCTTGTCTTATCCTTTCAAATTACTCATCAATTTATTAAACCGTTCAGTAGTAAATCTATATTAGTGGATTTTTGGTCTTAGAATTTAGATGATGTGGTGTACCATGCATGGACTAGTTTGCACACAGTAACACCTCCTTGAAGAAACTGAAAATGAATCTGCAATCGACAGTGAGAGTCAAAACTGATCCTTATGTATAGTGAAGAGTATCTCTACAGCTCACATCCTAGTCACGTCTGCTTCTTATATACATAGTGAACAAACATGGCTGAAGCAGCACCTTGTGCATACTTAAATCTCTTTACAGTGGACAACCAGAGTTGAAGTTGCCTCTGTGCCTATGGAAATCTCTGTGCAATAGACAACTAGAGTCAACGTGCCTGAAGAGATGGAAATCTCTGTGCAATAGACAACTAGAGTCAACGTGCCTGAAGAGATGGAAATCTCTGTGCAATAGACAACTAGAGTCAACGTGCCTGAAGAGATGGAAATCTCTGTGCAATAGACAACTAGAGTCAACGTGCCTGAAGAGATGGAAATCTCTGTGCAATAGACAACTAGAGTCAACGTGCCTGAAGAGATGGAAATCTCTGTGCAATAGACAACTAGAGTCAACGTGCCTGAAGAGATGGAAATCTCTGTGCAATAGACAACTAGAGTCAACGTGCCTGAAGAGATGGAAATCCTGTGCAATAGAAATAGAGTCAAGTGCCTGAAGAGATGGAAATCTGTGTGCAATAGACAACTAGAGTCAACGTGCCTGAAGAGATCGTTCTGCATGTCATGGCCATTGCTTGCTTCCGTGACATCACACATTGTGCCTCCTGTGTCAAGGACCTAACATGAAGCACAACATTCGTTCAGTAGTTCTGATTTATTTCACAGCCTTTCTGGTTCAATTTTGAATTTTTAACCATAATTAAAACCATGATTTTTCTCAGCATGTTTTACTCGGAAATGCTAACTGATGCTCGAGTTACAATATACCCGAGATGACCACTGCTGATGCTCACATATTATGTCCCATGATGCTTGCCTTTTTATTTCCCCTCCAAATGTCCCCCAGATCATTTTGGATCCTTCTAGTACTTTCTTGACCACAAATTTCTCACTCTCTGGCACACAATCAATAAAAGGACCTTACACTGATCTTTTTCACCTTTTGCCCTTTTATGATGGCACTTCAGTTTTTGTTGTTGTTGATGTCCCTCTTATGTGAATACATGTATCCACTTGATATTTCAAATATGTAATACAGCTGTTCACATTGGCCCAGAATCAACACGATGGCATGGTACTGCATGACATGCTTGCTGTTCAACGATTATGATTCTCTGGAATTGGGCCGACGGTTGTCATGACCATATGTAGAACACAAGACAATGGCTACCTACTGATCAACATGTTCATTCTAGCACACTGGGCGCAGTTATTGAGAAATGACAGAGAACAATGGCTTCCCATTGATCAACATGTTCATTCCAGCGCACTAGGCGCAGTTATTGAGAAATGACAGAGAACAATGGCTTCCCATTGATCCATTGATGAACGTGTTCATTCTAGCGCAATGGGCGCAGTTATTGAGAAATGACAGAGAACAATGGCTTCCCATTGATCAACATGTTCATTCCAGCGCACTAGGCGCAGTTATTGAGAAATGACAGAGAACAATGGCTTCCATTGATCCCATTGATGAACGTGTTCATTCTAGCGCACTGGGCGCAGTTATTGAGAATGAATGCCAAGACCAATGGCTTCCCCACTGATCAACGTGTTACAATGCCAGCGCACTGGGCACAGTTATTGAGAAATGGACAGAGAACAAAAAAAAACACCAACTTTGATTAATATTTCTGCAACAGAGCAAAGTATACAAGGAAGAATGTTTTCTTCCACGTGATGTTGAACTTCTCTATTTGAAGAACAGTTCTGTTGTCAGCTCTCCACGTTGATTAAAACATTGCTATATCCAGAACATGCCAGGGTTTCATGAACAGTGTGCCAGTGAGTTGTCCTTGAATATGAAAGGGGTCAAACCATTTGATGACTGAGCAGTTTCTTTTTGGGTCTTGGGGAGGGGGGGGGGGGGGGGGGAGGGGGTTGACAGCAATGTAGAAAGCTGGGATGAAAGTGTCAAAATAATGTTTCAGTAAAACCCAAAATAGTGTTTCAGTACAACAAAATTAGTGTTTCAGCACAACAAAATAGTGTTTCAGTTCAACAACATTGAGTTTCAATACAACAAAATTGTGTTTCAGAAGAAAAAAAAAGTGCTTCGGTACAACAAATTGTTTGAGTACAACAAAATTGTGTTTCAGGAAAAACAAAATGATCTTTTAGTACAAAAAACAGTAGCATTTTCTGTGTATTACAAGTTGACATCTGATTAGTTCAGGGCGTCTCAGTTTGTAATCATCTGTGATGTTTCTATGATTGTTAGACAACAACTTCTGAGTGCTTTTTCTCAGTGAGCTCAAAGTGCTCTGCATAACATAAAAGTTACAAAGAACATATGAATTAATCAAACAAATGAACAAGAACAGAAAAGGTCAAATATTGGAAAACAGAAGTTCCAATCACTCAATCCTTTAAAACTCAGCCACTGCTCAAGGATTCAATACATGCACACCTGTAACCTCGCACGCATACACACACACATTCTAAACACACACACACATTCCTAACACACACACACACACACACACACACAACAACACCGATACACATACATCCTAATACACACACACCCTAATTTCTTACCCCCTCACTTCCCATCTCTCTCTGTATGGACATCATAAGTCAAAAGAAAAAGATTCAGCACATTCTAAACAAAGAGTCTTTTGGGAAGATGTACAAGATGCAGTGGAAGTGGAGGATCTACTGAAGTGCATTCCACATTGCTGGATCCTGATAGGAAAAGCAACAGTGGCCAGAAAGATTTGGTTCTGACCGACACAATATCGAAAATGCCGTCATTGCAAGATTAAAAGATGAGAGCGAAAGACAATACAACTTTGTGTCTATGTGCAATGAATGTCTGCCTGAGAGAGACGACAACAGATACTGAGAAGAGGTGAGGGACAGGAGAGGAGGGGGAAAACACAAAGAAATGCTGGTGGTGCAAAAGAATGACACCAGGAGTGAAAAACTGCACGCTAAAGACCAGCCCCGCATATTCTTCACAAACACGGGACCGTCTGTGTCCACTCCATGCGTGTGTGTGCATGTGTTCTTTGGTTGCAAAGGCAAGGAACCAAGCTGCTTTAGACTAGATAAGAGACATGACAGACAGAGGAGTGAGTCAGCAGCCATCTCCCGCACACTCCCATCGTCTCAATTTCTTCTATTTATCCAAAGAGCTCTGTGTGTATAGTATTACTGTCAGCATAATGTACAAGTCTTCCGGATTCCTCATTTATATCAGACAGAAATGTCTCTGATGTCTCCATGAGCGCTATACTGGCCTCACAATTCACATACTGTATATCCACTGCTCAATACTGCTTTGCCTCTATACAGATTCTGTCACAACTAATGCTCTATTGCGCTGGCTTCAAATGCTGTATCTACTGCTTCAAGACCTTCCTTGCCTAACAACAAAAGAGTGTCACAACGAGTGCCCTGCTGACCTCACATGTTGTCACAATAAGCACTCAATCCTGTATTTACTGCTTCAAGACTTCCTTGCCTAACAACAAAGAGTGTCACAACGAGTGCCCTGCTGACCTCACATGTTGTCACAATGAGCACTCAATCCTGTGTTTACTGCTTCAAGACTTCCTTGCCTAACAACAAAGAGTGTCACAACGAGTGCCCTGCTGACCCCACATGTTGTCACAATGAGCACTCAATCCTGTGTTTACTGCTTCAAGATTTCTTGCTTAAAATTATACACTGTGAAGACATTTTCTTGTTTTCCGATATTATCTCCTGTTTGCATCATCTTTGATCTTCTTGGTCTTCAACAAATTCATCACTTAAAACAAACACTTCTAACTGGCAAATTTTTCAGCTTGCGTTTGGAACTAAAAACTGAATTTAAAAAAAAAGAAGAAAAAAAAAACCCCAGTTATGTTGACGACACTTACAAGGACCTGATCATGCAGGACTGGTAAGAATGCCAGTCAGCCTGGAAGGACAATTCT
>CM031608.1:6215008-6217508 GCA_018398815.1 Conus ventricosus
ATTAATGCACAAACTTGACTTCCAAAAAGACAGGAATTAATTCATCGTTTTTTAGGTACAACATCCTATGGATTAATACAGGTTTTAGTGCCAAATCCTATGGATTATACAGTGTTTAGTGCAACATCGTATGCATTTACAGGTTTTAGTGCCAAATCCTATGGATTATACAGGGTTTTAGTGCAAAATCCTATGGATTATACAGGGTTTTAGTGCAAAATCCTATGGATTATACAGGGTTTTGGTGCCAAATCCTATGGATTATACAGGGTTTTAGTGCCACATCCTATGGATTATACAGTGTTTTAGTGCCAAATCCTATGGATTATACAGTGTTTCGTGCAAAATCCTATGGATTATACAGTGTTTCAGTGCCAAATCCTATGGATTATACAGTGTTTCAGTGCCAAATCCTATGGATTATACAGTGTTTCAGTGTCAAATCCCATGGATTAAACAGGGTTTTGATGCAAAATCCTAGGGATTATACAGGCTTTTATTGCCAAATCCTATGGATTATGCAGGGTTTTAGTGCCAAATCATATGGATTATACAGGGTTTTAGTACCAAATCCTATGGATTATGCAGGGTTTTAGTGCCAAATCCTATGGATTATACAGGGTTTTAGTGCCAAATCCTATGGATTATGCAGGTTTTAGTGCCAAATCCTATGGATTATGCAGGGTTTTAGTGCAAAATCCTATGGATTATACAGGGTTTTAGTGCAATATCCTATGGATTATACAGGGTTTTAGTGCAAAATCCTATGGATTATACATGGTTTTAGACCAAATCCTATGATTATACAGTGTTTTAGTGCAAAATCCTATGGATTATACAGTGTTTTTAGCGCAAAATCCTATGGATTATACAGTGTTTAGTGCAACATCCTAACTGTGGCGTGTGGCCAACACGGCACGCAGAGAACGACGTGGACAGACAACACTGCTGAACGGGCTGAGGAGCTATGCCGTGACCTTGGCTCCTGCCCTCACGTGCTGACCTCCCCCCCCCCCCCCCCCCCCCCCCCCCTCTTTATTTTCACTCTAACACTGTATACAGGTCTAATAAGAGGCATCAACGTTTTGGAATGGAGGACTCTTTACCGTGACCAGTCAATCCGGTTTCTAGGCCTTTCGGTCTTTCTTTAGTCAAGTTTCGTTTCAAAACTCTCTCTCTCTCTCTCTCTCTCTCTCTCTCTCTCTCTCTCTCTCTCTCTCTCTAAGGGAGAAAAGGGAAGATTGATATGTGACACTGACAACGTAGACACAATGTTGTGTTGTTTTTGTAACATGCGTAGGATTTGCTGTTCATGTTGTCAATATTGCTGCTTTGTTATTTGTTTACGTAAGACAATATTTAATGGCCATTTTGGTGTATTTAGTACTGTTTTCTTTTTACGTTTTCCATTTGTAAATTTCTTTTCAACTGAAACCAAAGTGTTTGCCCTTGGGGAAAGTTTCGTAGTATCTGCCCTTGTGGGGAAAAGTTCGTTTCAAAAGACACGGAAATAACTTTGAAAACAATCACGGATAAGGTGGAACAGATGGGAATGACAGAGACAACGAGCCGGCTTGGGGGGGGGGGGGGGGGGGGGGGGGGGGGGCGGAGGGAGTGGGGGAGTGGAAGGTGGGGGGACACCAAGAGAAGACGAGGTGGAGATTCTGATCATGTTAGATCCAAGCCGCTACCCCCCCTCCCCCATCCCCTTCACACACACACACACACACACACACACAAAACACACACACACACACACACACTCCCTTCCCGGATCTTTTAAAACACGGACTCGTGATGTAATACATATTACTCAACTGTGATAGGACAAGGAAAAAATCATATGTAAAATCAAATAAACAATGAACAATCGAAAGATTCAGCTACACCTGCCTATAAAGGCTTGTCTTGTCTTACTGGGCAGTTTAAACGGAACGGCAAATGGATTTTTTTTCCGAGAGCGCGCGCGTACGCGCGCGCGCGTGTGAGTGTGTGTGTGTGTGTGTGTGTGTGTGTGTGTGTGTGTGTGTGTGTGTGTGTGTGTGTGTGTGTGTCTGCCTATCAACGTTTTTCCTATGCGTGCGTGCGTGCGTGCATGCGTGTTCCTACGGAAGAGTGCGTCCGTGCGTACGTGTGTGTGTGTGTGTGCGTGCGTGCGTGTGTGCGTGCGTGCGCGCGTGCGTATGTGTGTGGGAGGTGGAGCCTTTGTTGTTTTTAAACAAACACAAAAGAATATTTATTGTTTCGCCGAACGAAAGAGACAAACAAATTAGGAGACAGAACACGATGCGGTTGTTTTGGGTTGGTTTTAATTGTTTTTGTTTTGTTTTGTTTAGTTTTTGTTTGCTTTTTGTTTGTTTTTTATACTGTTTTTATTTTATGGGTTGGTTTTGGTTTTGTTTGTTTTGTTTTTGTTGTTTGTTTGTTGTTGTTGCTTATTTTCAATTTCCGCCTGCAGTTACCTCACTTTTAAACCAACCTTTCTGTTTTATAGTTCTAA
>CM031608.1:6232508-6300008 GCA_018398815.1 Conus ventricosus
ATAAGTAACCCAGTTCTAGTTTTATAATTCATATGAGTTTATGATAACTGACTCTTACATAATACTCTAGATCAGCCATCTGCATTCATGAAAATATTCTCCATCACATCAAGATACGTACAACACAGTGCCGGTCTCAATGCAACTTTTATAGGCCTAATATTTGATTCCCTCGCTTACGCAAGTCGTTTTCTAGATCCTTCAAACACCCAATGAACCGAGGTTTCTATACTATGTCTGTCGTGTAAGCAAAAGAGGGAGAAAAGCAGAAAAAAAAGAGGGGCTGGGTCTCAGTGGTATGTGTAGTGCGAAAAGAAACGTCTCGTCTGCTACTTCTTCGTTCATGCTAATGCTTCAAATGTTTGGTAGAGGTTTCATAGTGAACACTTAGAACTACAATTCATACATAAGTCTAAACAGTTTACAGGATAGTTTTATACGGTTAAACGTTACCTCGAATGGCAAGTAAATGTCACTAACTGTAAACAACAACAGAGTGAAAGCAAAACAACCATGCCACATGCCGACAGACGACGGAAGTTGATGCACACCGAAGCTAGTCTGGCTCTCCATATATGGATGTTTCCGTCTCGGTGTCAGTCTCGGTTAATTCCGTACACTGTTTTGACTGCCTGGGATATTATCGGTCTAATTTTTTGCGTTCCTTTTTTATAATTCAAAGCTCAAGCATTTTCCGTTGATTGTTTCTCAAAATGCATATACCTTTCCTTGATGTGTTGGGCAATTCTAGTCGATTGACCAATCAAACACTGGTTTTCATTTCAGCAACCAATCAATGAAAAGCTTGTTATTTGAAGATTTTGGCATGAACATCGTGTTCAGCGAATTGCACGCTAACTTGTCGATGGCATAGTGACCGATGAACCAAAATCACAACCAAATGCAAAAGATCGAGTCTTTTCCAATCTGAATCGATGGCGGAAACACGGTCTGCAGCGGTAAGTTTTAATGCACTTTGTTCTTTTGTTAGCACACGAAAGTACGTTTTTCAAGTCGGAAACGTTCAGACCATCAGACATGCACAAACATGCAAGCAGACGAATAGCCTCCTAATCTGTCTGCTGAACAACAAGCAGACAATTGAAGATCTCTTTCGGTTGTCTATTTTCGAAACTCAGAAAATTAAATATCCAACATAATGATATCTCTTTTAGAGCTATTCTTCCTTTTTTTAATTTATTCAAACATTGTGTATGCCATGATCGACTGATTCGAAAAGGAAACTGGAACTGCAAGTCGGTGCTTGTCGAACATTCTTACTCTGGTTCCAGAATGAAAATCTCGTTTTCAGTGTGACTGCTTTTCGGCTTAGCCTAGGTGCTGTTCAGAAAAAAGACCAGAACAAGTTCAGCAAGGCGTACAAGCCTTAGGTTAGTTATATTCAGTGTGTGTGTTTGATACCGTCTGGAAAAGCAAAGGTGGGCCTATTTAGTATGCCAGAAAATGAGAAATGATCGAAAGTAAAGTCATATAAGGCTAGATTAACGGTGAGTTCTGTTGACTTAAAGCACAAGAGATTGACAGAGTAGTAAACCTAACATCTGACAGGCATTGAACTCCAACTGTAAGTTAACCAAGTAAGTTTGACAAGGTTTTTCCCGGTTTTTTTTTTTTTACCAATGACGATCTGTACTATGTAGAGGTCAAAATTCTTGAAGTTCTCTAAATTAACAGAATTTCTATAGGGCCTAGTATTCTTGAAGTCTTGCATTTCCAGGACAAGCCACAATCGAATGCGGTCGCTAGTTTGAATCTTCGTAGAGCTGACCAGTTTAGGCCGAATTTTAATCTCGGACCAATTCTGAAATGTCGGTTAAAAGGCATAACAAACTCAGGAATGAAAAATACATATGCATGAACACAGACGCGCACACATGGACACACTCACACACACACACATACTCGCACAAGCTTCCCCAACTCTTAACACAACTGTGTAGAGATTTTGATAAAAAGCATTTTGAAAAAAGTGTTTGGTACACGTTTGAAAGCTTATGAAACGGGGCTGTCCAAATGAAATCTTTGATCAGATCAAAATAAACCACAGTCAGAAAGAGCCCCCCCCCCCCCCCCACCCTCCTCCAGATGCAGTTAAATGGTAATAAAATTATCCGCCAGATCTCTGACAAGAATTGTTGAGCAGTTGTATAATTAAAAATATATACATATATATATATAAAGAATGCACTTAACAATGTGCGAGTTCAAAACTGGGTCAGGTATCTCCCAAAACGATGGTCATGGCAGTTCACAGCAGGTCAAGGTAAAAGGACTGTCACACTCCACTTCCACCATCTTGGTGCTCAGAGCATTTTGGTTTTAAAAAATTAGAACGAAGTTCACATGCGACTCGTTTCTCAAAAAAGTGAAAAATTTAAGACCAACTTACAAAGACTAAAACTCTTCTGCTTGAATTTGTCAGTTGGCTGAAGTGAAGGGACGATTTGATAGTCTAAACAATTGTGTGAGCCATTCTTAAAGAAAAGTAACATCAGCCAGTATACAAGCAGGAAGGTCTTTACACGATGTCATGCTATCACATGTAGTAGAGAATCATAATTTCATGAGAAATGTCACTGCACTGCCTGCCAGGAGTTGGCAGCAGAGGGAATCTTTTGCATGCTCTTATGCTTTATGAGGTGGTAGCAACAGACATGTCCCTACATCAAAACGTTCGTTTGTATAAGAGCCCCAGTTCCTTTTTCCTGCAAACATAATGTGAAATGACAGTGAACCAGTGATGACAACAAATCCATTGAATGTGTTTGTGATGCATTTTTGGATCAAGAGGTAAAGTACCCAGCATAATACAGATTGGTTAAAAAGTCCAACATTTGAGACTTTGTTCTCGTGAACAGTGAAAGTCTCGTATCGGATATTGTCTACTGTGATCCAGTTGGAAAAGTGACCATGCTTTTTTTATTCAAATTCTGTGTTGAAGGGAAAAAAATTGTTCATAGTGGCCTTCATAAATTCAATCTTAATAAAAAAAATTATACTGGCATGAAAGATAATTAATTGGGCAACTATCCTTTATGATGTAAACAATTCCTGAAATGAATTCAAAGAAGTGATCATTGAGGTAATGTACCTTTCCATACCCAAAACTGAAATATACTCAAAAGAAAAATAAATCCTTATGGATAAGAGTTATGAAGCAGAAATACAAGGCATGAAGAGATTTTTAAAGACTAATAAGAATGTTATACATGCTGTTTTACATTGGAATTAAGAACAAGTGTAGCAGAGCAAATAAAGACGCACCAAAATAACCTTCGAAAAGCATTGTGCTTGATTGCAAGAGTAACCCCAGATGATTTTGGAAGAATGACCCAGGAAATTATCGCCCTGTAAGTTTGACTTCTATCCTTTGTAAAGTGCTCGAGTCATTTGTGAGAGATGCAATAGTAAACCATATGAATGACTTTTTCCTATATTCAGATTGCCAACATGGATTTCGACAGGGTAAATCTTGTATGACACAACTTTTAGAAGTAATGGAAGATTTTACAAATATGATCGATGATGGGCTTGCATTTGACGTAATTTACTTGGATTTTAGAAAAGCCTTTGACTCTGTGCCCCACTACCGATTGTTAAAAAAAAATTAGAAGGATATGGTGTAAATGGGAATGTATACAACTGGATTAAGAGTTTTCTTTCTAATCGAGTACAAAGGGTGAGAGTTGGAAATTATTATTCAAGTATAGATGTTGTGAGTGGTATTCCGCAGGGAAGTATTCTTGGACCTATTCTGTTCAGTTTTTATAAACGACCTGCCAGAAGGTGTAATTAGTACATGTAAAATATTTGCAGATGACACGAAAATATGATTCTGTAAGTAACCATCTGAAGTTACAAGATGATGATAATCTGATTAAGTGGAGTGAAACATGGAATTTATATTTTAATCCAGGTAAATGCAAGGTTATACATTATGGAAAAAATAATCCGGAATATACATATACTATGAAATGCAATGATGCCGTCTCAAATGTTGAGTCCGTTTCAGAAAAAAAAGATCTTAGTGTAATGTTTGATAGCAGTCTGAAATTTGATAAGCACATAAACAGTGCAATGATGAAAGCTAATCAAATGCTCGGCATAATCAGACGGTCTTTTTCATATTTGGATACTGAAATTTTTACAATACTATATAAGGCATTAGTTAGACCCACCTGGAGTATGGAAGTGTGATATGGAGCCCTTACTTAAAAAGGCAGTCAGCGAGTATTGAGAAAGTGCAAAAAAGAGCCACCTTGTTAATTGAGGAGTTTAAACATGTTAGCTATGCAGATAGATTGCGAAGGTTAAATTTACCATCGTTAAAGTTCCGACGAATAAGGGGAGACTTGATTGAGACAAGTTATTTGAAGGACTTAATAGTACAAATTTTAACAGATTTTTTCAACTAACCTCTAATCAAATTAGAAGAAATTCTGATATCAAAATTAAATATTGTCGCACTAATATTAGAAAATTTTCCTTTAGTAACAGAGTGGCCCCGTATTGGAACAAACTACCTGCACAAAAGCAAAAGATTTGAATACTTTTAAAAACCTTCTGGATACTAACGCTAAGTTAAATATGTTAAAATTCCAATTTGATTGATAGAAAAGATTAAAATAGATCCTGAGCATATGCATGCAGTATGCAACCACTGTTTATGAAATAAATAAGATGATTGGGACACAAAAAGCTGAGGCTATCCAAAGTCCCAAGTGAACTGAACTGAGAGAACGGAGACAAAGATCAGTACTTAGATTAAGGAACATTTGCCATGTCAAACTCCCAAAAGGCTGTGACTTCAATTAATATTTTTTCAAGTGTTTTTTGCCAATAATTATTTACCTTGACGAGTGTTAAAAGCTGTCCATTTTCAAATGGCATCTCTATTTTAGACTGAAGGGTCACTCCTGAGACAGTTCAGGAAAAGCTCGCTTGGCTAAATTTTAAGCATGAGGGCTAGATAGTATTCTTGCAAAGACCTTGAAAGAATTATATGATGAACTTTCCATCCCCAACCATATGTTTTTAACAGTTCTACAGAGACATGAACCCAGATGACAAATCTTTATAGGGGGAAAAACGGGGGAGGGAGGGGATCAGAAACTTCAGACCACTTTGTATTGCCAGCAGACCCCTCGAATCTGAGATGAAATTGTGCCCCGAAAATGTCAACACGGTTTCAGAATAAAGGTCTTGCCCAACTCAGTAACTAGAACTCTGGAGGATTTTACATGTATTGTGGCACTTTCAGCAGGGCTTCAGATTAAAGGCGCGGGAACTCTGGATGCCCAAAATCTGAACTGATCTCAGGTTGAACTGTCTTGACAATCCTGTTTTTTTCCCCCAGATGAGAAAGGCCAGCAGCACCAAAGCCACTGACTCCAAGATGTTGCAACAACAGGACAATATGGATGCCACAGTGCCGGTGAAAGCTGGCGTGTTGGCCAGCACCCAGCAGGCGGGAAGTTCCCGCTTCGCCCTGGGTGACATTGGCAACATAGGGGCCAAGGTGTCCAGCTTGACCCTTGACCCTAGCAAGAAAACCGGAGCAGTTAAAAAGGAGATCCTGTCCCAGCAGCCGATCATCACACGCCAAAAGTCCATCAGGCGACCATTGACGACCAACATGGGCCCACCAGCTGCCCCAGCCAGCAGTGCTGCCACCAAGTTGAGCTCAGTCAGCACCAGCATCAAAGCCTCTGCGCTCAAGACAGAAATCTACTGTGACTTGAAACAGGTGGGGCAAGAATTATTTTAAAGCATGTAGAACTATGCTTTGCTTCTTTCCCTCATTCCAGAGCAAAATTGTACAGACTGGTGAAATAATGAATACTCCTTTTTTTGTGTCATTTTTTCTGCTAGTGTTTCACAGTACACACAAAGGGTTTATTTGGCAGTCGGAAATTGCAGAAACTGTATGAGAGGTGAATGTGGAAAATTGGGTTTGAACACGGTTGAAGTTACACCATGAAGTTTCATAACATATTTAATAAAAAGGTGGGTAAAGCTTATAACAGGAAGTGCTTTGGCTTTATTTTGACAAGGAACAGTATATTTGCAAACTAAATTGTACCTAAGAGCTTTCCATTTGATGTTCATGCTTCTCAAAGATGTGCTTGCAGGCGATCTAGCCTTACATGAAGTATGAAAACAGTTGCCGTCAGGCTTTGGGTAGAAAAGTAACCAAATTTTGTGTGTGTAATCCGGGGGGGGGGGTTAATGAAAAATTATAAAAGTGTTTTCCTGGAAAGCCTAAAAGAAACTTGAATCACCACTCTCCTTTCTTCCTTTTCCAAATTTCCAACAGTTTTCATAAGTTCCCCACCTGGTTGGGTTCATTTGTTTCAAGGCCTCACACACATGTGCACGCACTCACAGATAGACAGATGTGTTATGGAAGTAAAGCTTTCTGTGTGCTGTGTAGGAGCCAGCAGTGATTGTGGAGCCAGTACCATCTGCGGCTACCATGCCTAATGCCCCCATGGACATCTCCGATGACCAGGCAGGCGCTTTCTCCTGTGGTACATTGCCGGTTGAAGATATCGACGCCAATGACCACGACAACCCACAGCTGGTCAGCGAATATGTCAACGATATTTACGACTATATGCGCCAGATGGAGGTAAGTTAGATCAGCATGATCAAGTAGGTTTAGAGTTTAATTGGCAGTTTTCACTGCATTTGGGTTCCATAAGATAAGGGGTTGCACCAGTTATTCATAGCTGCCAACTGCTACAAGATCGCCGTAGTTTGCTACGCCAAGAGAATGCTTGCTACGACGCTACTACAATCATTAAATTGCTACGGCGAAACAAAAAAAAATCGAAGATACTTTCGTTTTGTTTGGACAGCGCCAAGTAACGTCTCTATCGGTCTGTCGGAACTGCATTTCCGCTTTCGGTTTTACTGTAGCACGTAGATTTTTTTTTTACAATTTGCCCTCTTCCTCTGCTTCATCTCTGTATAATAACATTTATAGATATACTAAGAGTACTGTAGCTTTAATGTGGTCCGTAAAACTGGTTATAGGCCTGATTTCTTTTTAGAACGCGCGCAAAATTAAGTTGCTACTGTCAAATTGGAAATGCTACTGTGAAAATTGTGAAATGCTACTGTAAGCCGCATGAGCAGGTTGGCAGCTCTGGTTATTCAGTCAAAGGTTGCTTCAAAGTGTAAGACCAGAAGCAATTTTGAAAAGCAGCTGATCAGATTTTCTTTCAAATTTACATAAAACTAGTTAGACGGCTTCAAAAAATTGTGTCCCTGATGCAATGAGAAAGAAAAGGATTATCTGGCATTCCAAAATTTTCAGGTTTCTATATTTAGCAAACTAGTTAACCCACATTTGACAGAAGACAGTGCAAAGATCAACACTCATCCCCAACAGAGCTAAATTTTGGCCTGAGGAACTGGAGGATTTGAGAGTCGGCCACTGGTTTTAGTGAAAAAGTTTTTGTTCTGCTCATTTATGAATGGTTATGTATTTTATATGACTGGAATCAGAATTTTTTTCTGAAAAAAAAAAAAACTTTTCCATTTTCTATATTCTTTTAAATGAAATGAAATGGACAGCATTACTGAAAATCTGCACATGGGTCATTCTCCACTTAACTAACAATGCTTTCTACGCTGTATCCCTTGAGTAGTCCTAAATTATAGGACATTAGGAAAGTTTTGAATAGGAGGCCCTGTTTGAAGACAGGAGTGTTAATTGGGGGGGGGGGGGGGGATTTCTTGCCAAGTAAATGATAGTGGTAAGATGATTAGAAGATCCAGGTATCAATTCAGCACAATTTTGGACAGTTCAGCAGCCAACAGACCACTAACACTAGCACTTTCTTTAGACTTTAATGGTAGAAGGTGAGGACAAGTCAAAGCACCACTGAGTCAATAACGGATCAAACCTATCTATGGGTGCACTAGTTTGCTTTTAAACTTTTAATGGTGAGTGAGAGGGCAAGTCTGCTTTGAGATTACTGGTAGATTCTGCATTTTCCATATAGAGATACGTGGCCATAATTGTCAACAAGACCAACACAAATGCAGATACACTAACAGCAAAATGAGAATCACTAAAATTAACCTGGGGGTTGCTGGACCATGATGTGAATCTTTGGGGAGGGGGACACAACCAGCGCGACACACACACACACACACACACACACACACACACACACTCGCACACACCTTTCCCTTCCCCCCCCTCCTCAATATTCTGAATTTTCACAAAACTGACATTTTCTGAGTGTATTACAGTTGTGGAGTAGTTGGGCTTAATATTTTTCATGTCCTTAGCTATCTAAATGATTGCTCATGTTATGACGATTACAGACCTGTTTACCTGTACGATTTCACTGCATTTTGTATACATATTTAGCAAAAATGGGACAATTACAAGAAACAGAAAAAGAAAAACTAAACAAAAAATCTCTTTAGACGAAGTTCTTGGGCGGTAATTGCATTTGTATGGTGCAACCACATGGGGGGGGGGGGGGGGGGTATTGGATGACCAAAGAGCGGTAACTCTTGATAACTTCCTTGCATGAAATATCAGGCTGTCTACTTGAAATCATGTCCTAAAACACCCAGAAAGACTGGTGAGAGTAGGAGTTAGTACCAAAGTATCCTAAGGAATCGGGTTTGAAAGCAGTTTGACTTAGAAAAGACCTACTTACCATAGTTGATGAAAGATCAGGCGGTTACTACCCAGAAGGGTCCGGAATAGCTCGGTGGTAGAGTGCCGGACTCATAATCTTGGTGATCCTGGGGTTGCGGGTTCGAATATCCACTGGGCCATTAGGGTATAGGGGGATTTTTCCCTCAGAGTTAACATTAGTTCTGACTCCATTTCCCATACAGTCCCTCAAACGAGACTATAAATTGAGGTTCTGAGTGTGAATGCATGCGTAACATCTAGCACACGTGTAAAATCCCATCACCAACTTTCAGAAGAGAAGGCCAGTTTGGCTGTTGGTATGGATGACACCCTGCACATAGCGTGACCCTGCGTGAGAAATATGAGGTAAGGAAGCTAAGTGAACGATATTTAACAATGTTGACTGGCTGACACTGGAAATGACTGAAGAACCAGCTGGCCGCTCTTCAGTTGGCACTACCCAGGTAGGCAGCCTGTTGTGTGAATGAGTGGATTGTAAAGCGCTTAGAGCTTGGTCCCCAGCCGAGGATTGGCACTATATAAGTATTCATAATAATGGTAAGTCTCTGCAGTGTAATATGGCAGGTTAAAGCAAAAAGAATCTAGGCGCGTACACACAGAGCTCTAGACGCACAGACAGAACACAGACACACACACACACTGCACGTACGCATGCACACACACATCCACACACGCACACGCACCACACACACACACACACACACACACACACACACACACACACACACACTTGTACACACTCTTTGTAGAAAATGTGCTTGTGTTGGTTGAAAAGTAAGTCGGTAGCGGTGTTAGGGTAAACAGGTCTGCAGTACTGTAATCGCTGCCGTGTTTCTGAGAAAGAAAACTGACCGCAATTTTTTTAATAGGATGGAAGGAGCACAAGATCAGGTGTGGAAAATTCAGATTGTGTGAATATTGTTTCAGCGGCGTCTCTCCATCCGACCTGCGTACTTGGAAGGTGCTGAGATCTCTGGCAAGATGCGATCGATCCTTGTGGACTGGTTATGTCAAGTCCACCACCGCTTCCATCTCCTGCAGGAAACCCTGTACCTCACAGTGGCTGTCTTGGACAGGTATCTCCAGGTGGGTAACTCTTCTTTTCTTGTCTTCCCACAGCACTTATCCCTTATTCTGTTCAAGTGCTGTCTTGTTCACTTGCTGCACCAGGTATCCCGATTTGCCTTCTTTCCAGTTTTGGCTAGAATGATTATGGCATCAATCATTTAATCATGTTTATATTGTCCCGGTATCAGCTTCACAGATGTGCCAAAATTAAATTACAAATTCTCGAAAGAGAATTGTAAAGCAAAATGTTAAAAAATTGTAAAGCACATGTTACAAGTGCTACCTGTCCTTTGGACAACAAACTTGAAACAACTGTTTGTGAGGCTGCGTCTCATTTTAACATTTTCAGAAGTGTGGATAGCTTAGTGCCAGGTTAGTTCTACTTAATTCTGTGTTTCGTTTCTTTATGTTCACGTCTTTATTTAAGGGAGAATCAGCTGTATGTGTGTGAGTCAGGGGTGTTGATGTTTTTGTCTGTTGGAACACTTACGTTTATTTGGTGAGTAGAGCTTTGCTTGGCATGAGGTGTAGGCATTTTTTATAGTATGGTACTTCCCCTGTTTAAATATAATTAAATGGATATGATAAATGATGATTGGTACACTGTATTATGTGAAAAGACCTAGTCAGTTTCACTTGCTCTAACGCAGAGTGATTTTAGTCAGGTATTTTGATCATCACTCGCAGCTTACTCAGAACTTAAACGATAAGTAGATACGGTGGTAAAACATTGATTCAAATATAGGAAAAGATGAAACGGATGCCATATTGTTTTGTGTTGTGTCTCTATATTTTATTCCCATTTTAAAATTCTGCAGGGATCAATAGACACTTTGCTCAGCAATCTTGGTGGAAGACTTAAGGAGTGAGTGATCATTTCTAAAAACTCCACTTAAAAGTGCTACCTGTCCTTTGGACAGTGAGCTGTGCATGTATCTGTGTCGGTACAAAAGTCAAGCAAACATCGAGCCTGTTACAGTGGAAATTGCCATTTTGGTAACAGTAGTGTGTGAAGAAAGTTAATGTGCAGTTATTGAAGTTTCACAAAATGGTGTTAGGGAGGGAATCGCATATCTAGACTCCTTTTATGCCCTCTGTTAACTCCTTCCGCTCCCCCTCCTCAAAATAATGAATCTTAATCACTTTGAAAGTTGTATGAAACTGGGAAATGGATGTAGTTAGGTGTTTGCCCTCATTTATGTCCAAAACTGACCATTTTGGTCACCCACCTTCATTGCATGTCCATAAGACTAGACCCTGTTCGTAATCTCAGAATTGACTCGCCGTGTGTTAGACTAAAGCACTGCCTCGGATGTTTCAAGCGAGTGCATAAGCACTTGTACAGTCTGCATGGTCTGACCAAACGGTGATTCAGCAGGATGTAGGACACTGAATTGTCCGTAGTCATGTTTGATGGTCACTTGTCACACTTACTTTCAGTTGCACCCAACACAAGCTGAAAAATATTTATGCTATTTTTAGAAATGAATTTTTAAAAACGTTTGGAAAAGGCAGTTACTTCTGCTGCAGGCATTATCCTCTGGCAGCACATTTTGATGCTCAAAGCTTCCAAAATAATTGTAATGGACACTACACAGAGCATCAGCTGTAACAGGTGCCTTAAGGCAGGATTGGGTATTTGTTCAAGCTTGAAAGGGATATTACTGCTACTGACGTATACTGTCTCTTTTTTTTAGATTTTCCATGTGTCTTGTATTTGAAGACGGAGTCTCATTACTGCTGTTGATGTATACTGTCTTTCTTTTTTTTTCTCCAGAATTTCCATGTCTTGTATTTCAAGACAGTCCTAGCATGCTGGAAAATATTTGACAGTATGGCTGTTTAATGTGGCACCAGCTTAGGTCTAGTAGATTGATCGGTTGTAAGATAGCAAAGGTGACCATGAAAGAACTGCTTGACAGTGGTGTTTGTTGTTGTTGTCACGTACCATGGCTAAAAGACTCGGATCATCCTAACAGCCAAAGTACTTGTGAGCACTATGGTACAAATGCATCAGCTGGGGATGAGAACATTACGTGTGTAACCGTTTTTGATTACCCCGCCACATGTGCAGCCACACTCCGACTTCGGGGGATTTTGGAGACTGATCATGTTATGCTAGGAGCTTGTCACAACTAAAGACAATCCCTGCATAACTATGCCGAGCATAACATTTTGATGTAGCCTTGGTGTTCTAGCCTATGTCAGTTGGCCTGACACAGCGTTAAGCCAAGGCAGATGGTGTTTAAAAGGCTACCGTGGTATGCAGAATTTTTAAACAAGTCGTCAGATTAATTACTTGCCATACTGACATACAAACAAAAAAAATTTGTACGTTTGACCCCTTCAATATAAAAGATATCACTTCCATAAAACTTCCAAATTTCAAAGCAGTCAATCAGCAAACAAGAAAGTTATGATTATTTTAATGACCATGCCCATTTTCAGCTCACTTCTAGCATAACCTTATGGGATAGAGGACTGAGAACACACTGTTTCTTATGGGAAGTCAAAAGTTAAAAGGCTACCTTGGTATGCAGAATTTTCAAACAAGTCATCGGATTCATAGCCTTTTCTGTTTTAGCACTTTCAGTATTCAAAGCGTATTGTTTTCTTGAAAACAGATTGACCTTGATCTAGTAACATGGGGTTTCCAGCATAGGGTTACCACTTGTCCAACCCTTCAAACTATCGTCCAATAGCTCTGACCAGCTGCCTCTGTAAGCTAATGGAAAAGATGGTCAACTCCTGTCTGATGTGGAAGTTGGAAACCGATGGCCTTTTGGCCAGTGAACAGTGCGGGTTCTGGAAGTACCACTCAACAGTTGACCATTTAGTCCGTCAGGAAACCACCATCCGCAACGCCTTTGTCAATAAGCAGCATGTGGTTGCTATCTTTTTTTACCTAGAAAAAGCATGTGACACCACGTGGAAATCAGGAAGCCTTATGGACCTGCACAGACTTGGTTTACGTGGTAATCTGCCCCTGTTTATTCAAAACTTTCTGGCTGATCGACAGTTCCAGGTGCGTGTTTGCACCACACTCTCTGACATCCATGGGCAGGAGTTGGGTGTACCTCAAGGGAGCATCCTTTCTCCTGCCCTTTTCAGCATTAAAATCAATGGCATTGTGAAATCAGTAAGCCAGAACTCGGAGTCCTCTCTGTTCGTTGACGACTTCGCGCTGTACGCAGTTGGAGCTTCTTACGCCAGCGTACAGCGTCGACTCCAACTTTGTGTCAACAAGATCCAACAGTGGGCCGAGGAAAATGGGTTTACATTCTCCGTACCAAAACTCGGTTGATCCATTTCCGCAATTTTCGTCAATTCTTTGCTGATCCTGAAATTCGTCTGGACAAGTCCACCATTCCAGCTGTAAAAGAAGCCAACATTTCTGGGGGTTATTTTTTATCAAAAACTCCACTTTCTTAGCCACATTCAAAACCTCTTGCCAGAAAGCTCTGAATATTCTGCGGGTCGTAGCACACACTGACTGGGGCGCTGATAAGAAAACTTTGCTGCTCCTCTACAGAGCCTTGGTCCGTTCCGAACTGGACTATGGTTGTGCTGTGTACGGCTCTGCAAGACCGTCTTACCTAAAACTCTTGGACCCTATCCACCATCAAGGGCTTCGTTTCTGTCTTGGAGCATTCCGCACCACCCCTGTGTACAGCCTGTACGCAGAGGCAGGTGAACCCTCGCTGTCCAACCGCAGGCTGAAACTATCTTTGAATTACTCAGACTGTTCTCGGAACCGGAAAACCCTGCCTATGACTGTCTTTGACCCTCAGTTCCAAAGTAAATTCGAAAACAACCCTAACTATATTCCGCCGTTTGGTCTTCGTATGCAGCCTCATGCGCAGAATGCAGGTTGAGACCTAGGAGTTGTGTCCGATTTTTCCAGATGAGCCTCCATGGACCTTTTTCACACCAGAGATTCGTTTTGATCTTGCAGCTTTTCGCAGTCTACCAGCTCTCTGGCATACAAGGCATTGTGTGCTGACCTCTGTTCAAAATTCCCATCCTATCAGAAAATTTTCACTGACGGTTCCAAGTCTGTAGATGGAGTGGCATGTGCAGCCTATTGCCCTGGTGCTCCTTCTCAGATACTGTTAGAACATATTCCTTCAGATGCTTCCGCTTACTCTGCTGAACTTACAGCTCTGGTTCTGGCACTGAGGATAATCTCACAATCTAAGAAGAGGGACTTTCTGGTTCTGTCAGATTCACTGTCAGCTTTGGAGGCCATAGCTGGCCACAACCTTCAGTATCCAGAACTTTTACCCTTCTTTGAACTTTTTACCAAGTTGAAAGTGGAGGGTTACAACATTATTCTGGCTTGGGTTCCTGGTCATGTTGGCATAGGAGGAAATGAAATGGTTGATCGTTTGGCCAAGAATGCCGCAACAGAGAAATTAATAATAATAATAAATCGAGCTTATATAGCGCTCTTCGATGAGAGAAAGACTCATCCTCAGAGCGCTTCACAATACAGGAAAAATAAGTTTCCATAACCATTGCACAATATTGAGAGAAAAAAAAGGCATACAAAGCAAGCACTAAAACAGATGCACAAGCCACATCACACACACACACACACACACACACACACACACACACACCACTCCATTTCTTTCCCCGCCACACCACACACATGACGTTTTATGAACAACGCTCGACAAGAATTTGGGAATACAAAAGAACCAACACCCATTGTCCAACATATGTGTCCCCTGCTCAGATCTGAAACCGAAAATTAACGATTATGTCAGAGACCTCTGGCAGGAGGATTGGAATACACAGACGGATAACAAACTCTTTCAGATCCATCCAAACCTTAAGGAGTTTCTCTCATCTACGTCTGGTGGTCGTAAAGACGAAACAGTTCTGTGCCGGCTGCACACTGGCCATTCGTATTTTACCCATTCATACCTTTTAAAGAGTGAAGAAGCTCCGTGGTGTATTCCATGTCATATTCCACTCACAGTGAAGCATGTTCTTTTAGATTGTTGGGACTTGTACGATGTGAGACATAAACACTTTACAGCAAAGTCCATAAAAACCTGTTCAGAGATGTCCCACCTGATGTGATCTTTGAGTTTTTGAGAGAGATTAACATTTTTCATCTGATTTAAGATTTTACGGAAGAAAGATTTTTAACGACGTTTCTGGTGCGTTTGTAGAAGATGTAATTTAAAGAGATGTGTGAAAGGTGGTTGTTTTTTTTTTTTTTTAAGATGACTTGTGAGTTGATTTTAACGTGACAGCCCTGATGTGGCCCTTTGCGGTCGGCTGGGCTATAAGCAACATTACCTTACCTTACCTTACCTTACCTTACAAACCAAATGATTGGATTAATAAAAAGAACTTTTATTTACCTAAATAAAGAAACGTTTTTAAAGTTATATAAAGCTATGGTTAGACCGCATCTTGAATATGGCAATATAATCTGGTACCCACACTTGAAAAGACAGTCAATATCAATCGAAAGAGTACAGAGAAGAGCTACTAAAATCTTGCAAGAATGTACAAACATGTCTTATACAGATAGATTAAATTACTTAAATTTGCACTCTTTAAAAGGTAGACGTATTAGAGGGGATTTGATTGAAGTGTTCAAAATATTTCACCAGCAAACGGACATACAATGGGACTATTTTTTTGAGGCTGTTAAAACAGATAGAACAAGAAATTCGGAAGGCAAAATATTTGTTAAGCAGTTTCATACTAATATGGGGAGATTCAAGTTCAGTAACAGAGTTATTGCTAACTGGAACAGTTTGCCAACTGCACTTAAATTTGCTAAAAATACTAATGTTTTTAAGAATTTGCTGGATGAAGACTTGAAATTTAAAGTACAGTTTAGAAGCTTTGATGAATAAGAAGGAAAATTTATATTGCATGCATTTTCAACCCTGTCATAAAAGTAAAATAACACGAGGGGACATTGAAAGGCTTAACGGCCTATGTATTGATTACGTCCCTACACTACTACTACTACTACTTACCTTACCTTACCTTACCACTTGTCCATATGAACTTATGAAGAATTTGATCTGCTTCCTTTTCTCTGTATGCTTGGCTAGAAGGTCAAGTGGTAAAGGTGAAATAAAAAGCACAGTAAAGAATAAGAACATCCTCTCTCTCTCTCTCTCTCTCTCTCTCTCTCTCTCTCTCTCTCTCTCTCTCTCTCTTACCCGGATAAAACAACCCAAAATGTATTCCGCCGTTTGGTCTTCGTATGCGACCTCACATGCGGAATGCAGGTCTTGACCTAGGAGTTGTGTCCGATTTTTCCAAGTTTCCGGATCAACCTCCGTGGACCTTTTTCACACCAGAGATTCGTTTCGATCTTGCAGCTTTTCGTAAGGAGTCTACCAGCTCTCTGGCGTACAAGGCATTGTATGCTGAGCTCTGTTCGAAATTCCCATCCTGTCAAAAAGTTTTCACTGACGGTTCCAAGTCTGAAGATGGAGTGGCCTGTGCAGCCTACTGCCCTGGGGCTCCTTCTCAGATACTGTTGGAACATATTCATTCCGATGCTTCTGTCTATTCTGCTGAACTTACCGCTCTGGTTTTGGCTTTGAAGATAATCTCGCATTCTTCGAAGAGGGACTTTCTGGTTCTGTCGGATTCGCTGTCAGCTTTGGAGGCCATAGCTGGCCGCAACCTTCAGCATCCAGAACTTTTACTTTTTTTTAAAACTTTTTAGCAAGTTGAAGGCGGACGGTTACAACATTACTCTTGCTTGGGTTCCTGGTCATGTTGGCATCGGCGGGAACGAAATGGTTGATCGTTTAGCCAAGAACGCCACAAGAGAGAAACTGTCCAACGTTTATATCCCCTGCTCAGATGTGAAACCTAAAATTAACGATTATGTGAGAGACCTCTGGCAGGAGGATTGGAACACACAGACGAATAACAAACTCTTTCAGATCCGTCCAAACCTTAAGGACTTCCTCCCATCTACGTCGGGAAGTCGTAAAGAGGAAACGGTTCTGTGCCGGCTGCACACCGGCCATTCGTATTTTACCCATTCTTACCTTTTAAAGAGTGAAGAAGCTCCGTGGTGTATTCCATGTCATGCGCCACTCACAATGAAACATGTTCTTTTAGAGTGTTGGGACTTGCACGATGTGAGACACAAACATTTTACAGCGGAATCCATGAAGATTCTGTTCAGGGATGCCCCACCTGATGTGATCCTTGAGTTTTTGAGAGAGATTAACATTTTTCATCTGATTTAAGATTTTACGGAAGAAAGATTTTAATGCAATTTCTGGTGCGTTTCTAGACGATGTCATTTAATGAGATGTGTGAAAGTTTTGGGTTTTTTTTTTTTTTTTTTTAAATGACTGGTGAGTTGATTTTAACGTGGTGACAGCCCTGATGTGGCCCTTTGCGGTCGGCTGGGCTATAAACAACATTATCTTATCTTATCTTTTCTTACCCGGATGTTCAAAACATCAGTTCTTGATTCCTTGATGGTTTTGTAAATCTGTGATACATTCACAGGTTTCAGGTTTGGCACTTGTCTTTGATAAGAAATGTCACTGGTTCACATGGTTGCACATCCACGTCGGACATCGGACATAGACCGATTGCACATGCAAAATGTCCGATATAACTGGCAGTGAAGAGGACAAATGTCCCATTACTTTGCCGAAAACGCGGTCACTGTCCGATAGCTTTCCGATGCTCACGGACATGGCACCGGCCGTTTATATCAAGCCCGCATAATTATTTGAGTCCGACCGTCGTACAGAACTCCAGTCTGTAACTTTAGTGTAAGCCCACTGCCCAGTGAATCACTAGGCCTATTACTAGTCCCGTGTGCCACTGGCACTAAGCTTAGTGGCGAGCCGTGGCGGTCTATTTTTAGCTCGTTGGCTTGCAACTCTGCCTCCCTGACTCGCAGAGGCTGAGCGTTCAAAATGTCCGATTGATTTTGTTATGAAGAGGACAAATGTCCTATTACTTCAGGGTGGTCCAGGACATTTGTCCTATAGATACTGCTAAGGATGTACAACCCTGGGTTCAGGATGTACATTATAATTTTTTGTTTATACATTACATGACTGAGAGTGGGAGTTGTCTTCATCCATTCAGCTTACCAGGTCACATGGGCTATAGAATGCAAACCAAACTTAAAAGTAATTAGGAAGTACATGTTCAGGCGCTTGGGCCAGGTTGGTATCTGTATTCTAGGACTATATAGACCCTGTTTCCACAAACGTTATTTGACATTTCATTTTAAGCTGAAAGTACCGTGGAACACCTTTAACATGTCCCTTATTGTTGCAGGGTTCCCACAGGTTGGGAATAGTTGGGAAGGTTTTGGGGAAAACGGATGATCCTTTTCCCAGCTGTGAAAGTTTGGGGAAAATGGCATTTGGTGTCTGTGGGTTGGGAAAGTTTGGGAAAATTGAACAAGCATCTTCAATACCAAGGAGATAGAAAACCAAACAACAAAGGCACAAACAAATAAATTCTAATTGTCCGAAAATCGCCGACATCACAACTGACGGTTTGCTCTACTTCAAGCTTGTGTATAGAAAATGAAAATTTGTCTGCCGTTACCATAATTATGTGTATGAGATGTAATATGGTTGGAAAACCGGTGCTGGGGTTGGAAAGGTTGGGAATTTTGTTTCTCCAAGTCTGTATGAACCCTGTGTTGGCACTGCTGACCATTAGGTAAGTGATGTTTACCCTGTGATCTTTTTTTCTTTTCCGCAGCAAAAACCTGTGACAAGGAACAAGCTTCAGCTGGTTGGGGTGACTTCTATGCTTGTGGCCTCCAAATACGAGGAAATGTTTGCTCCAGAAGTGGCGGATTTCGTCTACATATCTGACAACGCATACACAAAATCTGAAATCCGGGAAATGGAACGAGATATACTAAGAACTTTGAACTTTTCTTTTGGAAGACCTTTGTGCCTACATTTTTTGAGAAGAAATTCTAAAGCTGGTCAGGTGGGTATAGATTGTGGTGTTTGTGTCACTTTGCAATTCTTCACTTTTGGTTTTCCATCCCCTGCTAGTGACCATTTTGAAGTTCAACCAAGATCCAGTGCAAGCTTTCCGTTGTGCATTCCCACCATGTGCTCCAGCATCAAGCATGTGCTGGTCATGCCTTTTCTCTTCCCAAGTTAAAAATGTCAAATCTGTATGTATGTTTATTCTCTAAACAGAAATTATCCAGGATGCCATTCTTCATGAGATCTCAAGCTTTAGATGTTGGTGTGACAGGCCTGATAAGTGCTCTATGTCTGATCTTGGCATTGATTTTCATTTTGAGAGGGAAAGAAAATACAGAAGACCATTAAAGTTTGTTAAAGACAGTTTGAGAAGCCATGTATTAATGTGTACACATCTTCAGTGAAAACACGAATACGATGGAACTAGCAGGGGTAAGATCAAATTTGAAAACAATCTATAGACTAACTTCTTGTGTAGTGATTGCACTTGCGATGTGTAACCATTCTCTTCGTGTGCTTTGAGTAAGGAGCAACACCTGTGGTATGCAAAATGTCTGGCCATTACCGTGGTATGCAAAATGTCTGGCCATTACCGTGGTATGCAAAATGTCTGGCCATTACCGCGGTATGCAAAATGTCTGGCCATTACCGCGGCCACATTTTACCGAACCTTGTGGACCAAGCAGTTATGTGTACATTGACTTTTCATGCGTTGTGCTGTGCCATGGCCCAGCTTCTGAGGTGAGCCAAAGGCTGGCCAGACATGGCCACATTCCATTCCCGCTTGTCAGCTGAGTTGAAAAAAGATGGCAGGAAGATTAGTTATGCGTTTCTGGACAGAGTCGAAAACACAAAATTTCAGAATTCAAATGTGGGCAGATGAGGCTGTTCAGAGATTTGACTCGGTGTACAAGACATCTTTTCATATTTGCACACATTGGAAAGATCTTTGCCTACGAGCTTGGCATAGAAGAAAGTGCAAGTCAGTGCCTTGACAAAAAAATGCTCCACCTGCTTCAGTGACTTGTACGTAGCCGACACAAAATCTGCCACTTGCAAACAAAAGTTCAAATTTACATGCGTAAAAATTGCTCGCCTTCTGTGCATATCTTGCTGCACCAGTGGCTCAGTCGTCTGTACCGCAACCTTCATGTCAGCTCTACTTGCTCTGACAGCCACGATGTGTTTACTTCTGGAAGATCTTGATTTCCATAGAATGGGGTAAACCTTTTAGTGGCCATGTCCGCCGAGAGCAGCCGACGGGACTTCTTTCCCTTCCGGCCTCGTCAGCCAAGGCTGGCGGATGAGCAGACTGTGCATTCTGCCGTGTCTGCCACTATCGGCGGACAGGAACATACGTAAATTCCTGCACTTTCCTTGATATTGTCTAGGGGAAATAAGCTCTAAATAAGTTTTGGATATGCCCTAGCAAGTTGTAGACCCAGATTTTAATGCTTTATCGTGAACTTGGCTGACCCCAACAGCTTCCAAACAAAGGAACTGGCACTTGGTTTTCCTGCTAAGTGTGGTTGGAATTTGCTGTGCCCGAAAAGTCAGTCAGTCGAAGGAGTGGCACTTCTTCTGCGGTCCAGTTTAATTGGCTGCTTCAGATCTTCAATCCTGTTGCCACAATGAATTTCACCGTCATCTAGAGGTTTTGGCCGCTGCCACATCATGGGCTGGACAGTGTGTGGTGGTACACATTTCTTGCTCGATGAAGCCTTGAAAGTATATAACAAAGTGGATCTGATGATGAAAGGAGTTATAGAAAGATAAAAAATCATGAAAGAGAAGAGGAAAGCGAATGATTTGAAGAGACGGTCGAAAATGACTGATCAACATCAACTGTAGCAGACTCCGCTGCCAACGTGGTCGCCCATGAAGCCAGTGCAGATGATGCAGACAGAAATTCATTTGATCAAAACACAACCAGCACAAGAAAGGCAACTTCGCTGACTTGTTTGCTTTTGCTTCAGAATCTGACGGCAAGCTTTATCTCCTGATATGGTGTTATAAAACAACAGAATAAAATGTAAATAAAGATGGTTTGTTTTTTTAACTTGTTGGCCATGTTTTCCAACTTACAGTCATGTCCACACAGTGAAAGTTACTGATTAGAAATTAGTATATGCGACAAGTTGAGTGATTGCTCTTTCCTATGACATCTATTGCAACATTGTCAGTAGTTCAGTTACCATACAACAACCAAAAAAGTGAAATACACGCGACGGCAGGGACCAGGGAATTGTGCAGTCATGATTGTATTTGAAATACTCGAAATAGTTGCACCTCAGCCCACTTTTTGGCACCGTATATCCAGCAAGCGAGACCCCTAAAACCTTGGAACAACCTAAATTCCTTAAAGGTCTACTTTAGAGGTTTTCGATAATTGGTCAGCTTGTGCAGAAATATGAAATGTTTGATAAATTGGTAAAACAAACATCCGATTCTCTCCCGATCACACGAAATCGATCCGCGAAAGTGGGCATTTTCACCTGTAATCGGGAAAATGGGAGGTAATCAACTAAATCTTGGCATGGCTTAACTACTCTTGGATGTGACGTCACATGATGGACTGGCCGTCAGCCGCGACCTACACAACAAGCCAACGGCGACAGAAAGCGATTCTGATGGTTCTTGCACATCTCGATCGGTATTTAATTTATGTAAAAGCAGTGACTATGATTGCGACAGCCAATGTAACTCTGGGGATGTTTCTGCAAGGCCTTTACCTTATCAGTTTGAACGCTAAGTTCTTTTTACCACGTCAGTTCCAGCTGGACCACGGAAACGAGCTATTCAGTTCCAGCTGGACGCCCGAACACATCATTCCGAAGGCGTACGGACTTTACCGAAGTCTCGAGGGAGGCTACCGACTGACTTCTTGATGCGATCACACGTGGACGGCGAGCGGAGATTCTCCTTCCTCAAGCCTTAACGTGTTCATTCAATTTAACAAGTGTGATCTGTCCATAGATATGAACAGAATAAACGTGCGACTATCGTTCTCATCTGTACGAGCTTACCACTCCGCCTTCAAAGTATACGCGCACAATGCAGACGAAGTTTTTGATCCACTCGAACGGGCTCGGCAATTGTCGGAACAGCTCGTTTCCGTGGTCCAGCTGGAACTTACGTAGTAAAAATAACTTAGTGGCCCGGCATGGTTGCACCAACCAAATCCACTTATTTCGAGTATCTGGATCAGATGGAAATGTGTGCAAAGAATATCTGTCTCCTGCTGAGCTGCTGCACACGCCTACAGCACAATATCTGCCACCCCCTCGTGACTTTTTAGGCTGTGGGGATCGCAACTCGTGTTGATTTCACTTGGCGTTGGCTTGTTGTGTAGGTCGCGGCTGACGGCCAGTCCATCAAGTGACGTCACGGTTTTCGGTCTACCGCGCGGGGTTTGAACAGGTGTGCAAAACTCGTTTTTTATCTATTAAATTCTTCCGGCGACTTTTTTTGAAAAATGAATTCCATACTGTAGTTATATGACATGTAGACCTGTTTTTAACAAATTATCGAAAATCTCTAAAGTAGACCTTTAAGCCTTTCAGTCCTGGCCGCGGATATAGCCTCGGTTCAAGGTCATCGCATAATTGGATCATCTGACCGGTCACATAATGTTTACTTGCTTGCAAATGGCAGCTCCCATACAGCATGTTTGAAGCAATTTCTCAGCAAGTTTTGGGTCGATTTTGACGCCTTTTTTTTTTTTTTTTTTTTTTTTTTTTTTTTTTTTTTTTTTTTTTTTTGGTAAAGCGAAAATTAGTCGAGCAGATCAACATGGCTGCCAGAAGATTTACTGCTGAAGAGGTAGTGAGAATTGTGTTTGAAACGCTGTACGAAGGTGAAATTAGCAACGACGAAAGTGAAAGGAAAATGGTGACGTGATTGTTGATCATCCTGACAATGAGTCAGGTGATTTGGATTACCGGGATGAAGATATTGATCTACCAAGTACATCGACAGGTAGGGGCATGGTCGTGCTGGTAGTGGGCGTAGTTGAGGACGTGATAGGAGAGGAAAAAATTGTTAAAATGCGACACAAAAATTCTTAGTGTGTGACGCCAGTGACAGTGGTTGACAACACTTGTGTTAATTTTTTGCCAATTTTTTGGTATGACAGGTGAAGTGCTAGTAAACGTCGCATCTCTAGCCGACATTGATATGCATTACTCAATGCATCCCTGAATACACTGTGTGCTTTTTTAATAAATAATTGCACTTGGTTGTTATGTCCTATAGATTTGTGTGCATTTCAATACCATTTCCACCTATGACAGTATTGAGACTTGATTTTTCATGGATTTTTTTTCAAAATATTTTATTTTTTCTTAAAATCTTGGTTATCTTCCCATGATTGTGAGTTATCTCATCCTTCAACATGAAACGTATGATAATTATATTCTCCATTCATTTTCCTTCAAGAAAATGTATACTTCTGTATGCTTTAGAGCAATACTTGAATTTTTGCGATTTTTTTGTTGTAAGGTTGGTGGTTTTTTCCCAAAAATTACAAATAGTTCTGGGAGTCAAAGAGTTAAGTGAGGGCCCAGGGATTGCCTGCAGAAGGTTATAGATGAAAACCAGGAAAAGTACTGGTCCAACAACTGATTTGTGCACAACTACTAACCAGATGTTATCTGGAGCTGTAGACCACCACTGCTTCCTTGCTGTCCTCCAGGAACACTTGATTGCTCTGGCACATCCAGCAGGAGAGTTTCTGGATCTGCCAGCTGTGAAGAAGCTATCAAATGTCTTTACCATGCTCTTAGTGATTGTGAGCTTAGTGATTGTGATTTAGTGATTGTGAGCCTGGTTTGCAGGCCCTGTGTCGGTTAAAGGTCATCAAAGAAGTCAAGGAGCTGGATCTCGCAGGACTACAATTTTTAAACTCCATTTTGAGCAGAGTATGTTGCTGCTCTTGGGTGGTTCATGAGAGTGCTAATGATGATGTGCTCAAGAATTCTGCATGGGACCCATGTGAAAAATCGGCAGGTGGCTTGATCATAGTGTTGTTGCTTGGTGAAAATGTCATTAGTGAGCCATTTGGATGGGCAATTCTTGATGCTCTAGATCGGTAGCTGACGGTAATGTGAGGGCTGTTTCATCAGCCAGCTCTCAGAAAATTGAAAGATGCTATCAAGTCCATGAGCCTTACAAATTACATGGAACCAAGTTGTGGAGGATCTATATACTGCCTCTTAAGTTATGATGATACAATACTAAATGGTTTTGTATATATGGTTATGGCAGGCTTACCCAAAAAAAACATTTGGGTCAGTAAATTGTGCACTAATTTTTTTCCTTTTTGTTTTAACCTGACACTACTTGATGCACAGTCACTTCACTTAGGCCCGTTGCTCTTGTCGGAGCAGAGGCCATCAACAACTGCCCGCCAACGACCACAGTCCTGGGCCATCTTTTCTGATTTGTTCCAGCTGTAAGCCCTTCCAAGAGTGGCGTTTCTTTGGCAATTGTTGATGTTTCTGTAGCAGGCATTTGTTTTACAGGGTGAGGTTGCTAGCCTCGCGCCCAACCCTCCTTTATCCGGGCTTGGGACCGGCTGCTAGGTCTAAAGAGACTACCAGGCGGAGTTACTTGATGCACAGTATTCACTTTTATTTTTGTATCTTTCACTAATGAAAACCAAACATTCCTGTAAAAGAGTAAATACTTACACAGTGCATGCAGCAAGTCTGGCCTGAAGGTGAAAGGGGGTTATTAAAGTTTTTTAGTTTTATCTAGCAGCAAAACGGATGACACTGAAAATTTCTGTCACTGTAGTTTTTCACCTGTCATTGGCCCAAAGCAGAACTTTGAGTATTGAGCCTGTGAACATTGGTATAGTATTGAGCCTGTGTGTAGTTGCCAGTTGCAAGGGGGAAAATGTTGGCCTTGGAGGTTATCTCAAATGCTTCACAAAGGTCCGTTGGGTGTGAGGTCCCTTTGCTGTCTCAGCAGTGGCCTTGGTAACTTCGTTAGGTGTGAGGTCCTTTTGCTGTCTCAGCAGTGGCCTTGGTAACTTGCTCCCATTTGGAGCAATGGGTGAGGTGCTGGATCAGGCAATGGAGACTGCTTGATTCCTCTTAACTTCTCAAGGCTAAGTCCATCAGATTAAAGAGTTTTATGTCTTGGGACCCCCAGAAAGTTAGAAAATATTTATTGGGAGATGGAAAAACCATTGGAACCTAGCACTATGTGCATGTTTCATGTATGTCCTTGTTTGTGGTTGTGGAAGCAGTAGTGATCAGTGTGTGGGTGATGTTGACAGGTGGATGCCACCAAACACACACTGGCCAAATACCTGATGGAGCTGTAGTGATCAGTGTGTGTGTGATGTTGACAGGTGGATGCCACCAAACACACACTGGCCAAATACCTGATGGAGCTGTAGTGATCAGTGTGTGTGTGTGTGATGTTGACAGGTGGATGCCACCAAACACACACTGGCCAAATACCTGATGGAGCTGTCCATCACAGAATACGACATGGTCCACATCCTGCCCTCCCTCATCGCTGCCGCTTCACTCTTCCTCGCCATCAAGCTGCTGGACAACTCCCCATGGGTAAGTCACTTGTTACAGTGAAATGGAGCATCTGCACAAGTCCCCATGGGTAAGTCACTTTTGTTACAGTGAAATGGAGCATCTGCACAAGTCCCCATGGGTAAGCAGAGGTTCCGCTAGACTATAGACTTTGCCGGTACTTGGTACCGACAACAACAAAAATTTCCGGTACAAGTCTTAAATCAGCCGGTACCGCGCTTGGCTGCCTGCCATGCACAACACACTCAACCGCGATTCTGGGTCACGCGAACGCGCGATAGCGAGCGGCCTACCTACCGGCACGGATAGCACGTAACAGGCTTGTCAGTGACAGCCTTCAGTCAACTGACCTCAACAGAAAAGTCGACGGAGAGAGTAACATGCAAAAAAAATCATAAATGAAAACAAAAAGCAAAACAAAACAAAACCAAACCAACCAACCAAAACGTAACTTGAAAGAAAAACAAACAAACAAACAAAACAAACTTAACAAACTTCTCACTTACCTATCCACACATGCGAAAGAATTCCGTCAGTGTTCGTCATCGAACCATGCAGTTACTCAAAGTGATGTTGAAAACAGCGACAGTCAATTGAAAACTGGGTCGGGGATTACCGCAAGTTCAATCCAGGGTCAGACTGTCAGCATGACACGCACACAATCCATATGTCTCTACTGATCAACAGACTTACAGAGTCCGTGCAATGAAACTTTGGTCTACGTGACTAAGTAAGCATCGTCCGATGACGTTGTAAAAGGCACGAAACTTTGGCTACACGCTAGGGAACCTGGGGTTCTCAAAGAAAAATGGAACCGTCCATTTTGACGCGAGTGCTGTAGTAATCAGCGCTGTCCATTGAAAAAAAGGGGGGCAAAGGTCCTGGGACTGAAAGGAAGGAAGAGGAGTGATGTCAGATGTATTGTTGTCGGCATGGCATGGCTTATTTCCTGCCTGCCATCCCCGCTCACCCGCTGACAGGCGGAGAGACAGACAGTGCAGGGATAGAGGAGAGTCAAAGCGCTCAGATGTTCTGCCGGTACACGGTACCGGCAGCTTTTATTTTTTTCGGTACAAGGCAAATATTTACCGGTAAAAACCGGCATATGCCGGTCTAACGGAACCTCTGGGTAAGTCACTTTTGTTACAGTGAAATGGAGCATCTGCACAAGTCCCCATGGTAAATCGCCTCTGTAACAGTGAAATGGAGCATCTGCACAAGTCCCCATGGGTAAGTCACTTTTGTTACAGTGAAATGGAGCATCTGCACAAGTCCCCATGGGTAAGTCACTTTTGTTACAGTGAAATGGAGCATCTGCACAAGTCCCCATGGGTAAATCGCCTCTGTAACAGTGAAATGGAGCATCTGCACAAGTCCCCATGGGTAAGTCACTTTTGTTACAGTGAAATGGAGCATCTGCACAAGTCCCCATGGGTAAATCGCCTCTGTAACGGTGAAATGGAGCATCTGCACAAGTCCCCATGGGTAAGTCACTTTGTTTACAGTGAAATGGAGCATCTGCACAAGTCCCCATGGGTAAATCGCCTCTGTAACGGTGAAATGGAGCATCTGCACAAGTCCCCATGGGTAAGTCACTTTTGTTACAGTGAAATGGAGCATCTGCACAAGTCCCCATGGGTAAGTCACTTTTGTTACAGTGAAATGGAGCATCTGCACAAGTCCCCATGGGTAAGTCACTTTTGTTACAGTGAAATAAAGCATCTGCACAAGTCCCCATGGGTAAGTCACTTTTGTTACAGTGAAATAAAGCATCTGCACAAGTCCCCATGGGTAAGTCACTTTTGTTACAGTGAAATGGAGCATCTGCACAAGTCCCCATGGGTAAGTCACTTTTGTTACAGTGAAATGGAGCATCTGCACAAGTCCCCATGGGTAAGTCGCTTTTGTTACAGTGAAATAAAGCATCTGCACAAGTCCCCATGGGTAAGTCACTTTTGTTACAGTGAAATAAAGCATCTGCACAAGTCCCCATGGGTAAGTCACTTTTGTTACAGTGAAATGGAGCATCTGCACAAGTCCCCATGGGTAAGTCACTTTTGTTACAGTGAAATAAAGCATCTGCACAAGTCCCCATGGGTAAATCGCCTCTGTAACAGTGAAATTGAGCCTGTAGATAATGACGAAGTCCTTACAAACTGGATTTTCAGTGGCAGTCTTCACCTATGTTGAGCCAAGCACTGTGTAAATTTTACCACTTATCTCAGGGGGAGAGCCCTTTGTGAGAACTAGGAATAGGGAGTGGATTGTTACCAATGCCACTTATTTCATTCGGGAAACACACACACACACACACACACACACACACACACACACACACACACACACAAACAGACAGACCTAAAATTGCACAAAACAGCACTTCCCAGTCTGCATGCCCTGTGCACTCATGAAGTAGTTGCATTATAGAAAGAACACGTGGAAAACTTGTCTATAGTGGTGTGTAATATTTGAAATTTTGTGTTTGTGTATAGACTCCTACGCTAGAGTACTACAGCACATACACAGAGGAAGAGCTGCGTCCCACTGCAGCCAAGCTGGCCAGTCTGGTTGTGAAAGCGGAGACCAGTAAACAGACTGTACGTTTCCTTTTTCGCATGTCTTTACTGTTGTCATATATGCCATACACACATGCACTTGCACAACACCATTTCCTCGTTTGCTGTCCTTGTTCTCTTTTCTTCCTTTCCTACATGTACAGGAAGTATACAAATTTTTCATTGAAGCTTTTACTTGTCTCACAGTTTGTGTGTATGGATGGGTTTCTTTTTCATGGGGGTGGGGGGAGATGTTTATGAGTTGATGTGAATTTTTGTTATATCCACTGCGGTTCAGGTTGGACTGGTAAATTCTGTTTGCATTTGCCAGTTGACAGCCTGTGTCATGACTTCTCTTCATTTGAATGTATTTTGATGTCGCATTTAAACAAAGCAGTTAGGCTTTTCCGATCCTGAAAGGGGTAAAAAGGCTGCGTTTTGAAGTCAAAATATTTTGTGGTGTAGCTGTTACACAGTTAAATGTCCAGACCTTCGTGAAACTCAGAGGACAGAAAAACGGGAATCATCTTTTTTACCCCCCTTTTGTTTTTTAGCAACTGAAACGGAAAATTCCACATGCATGTGCATGGGTTTTTGGGGTTTTTTTTGGGGGGTGGGTGGGGGTGGAAAGCAAATTTGGCATGTGCAAGCCGATTCAGGCAACTCATGCATACTCGGTCATTCATCCTCTTGATTATCTTCACAATACCCAAGACTGGCTCTTCCAGTTAATGGGATAACTGTTTGCAGTGCCATTCAAGTTGCTGATGATTAAACATGTGAAATGAGCCCGGTAGGCAGGGAGAAAGGGCAAGTAAGGGATTTGAACACAGAAGTTTGTTATGGACAGATGGAGGTAGTGACGAACCAGAACTCATTTGATACAGAATTTGGTTGGGGGGTTTTGTTTTTGTTTTTTAATGGCATTCCCTCTCGCAATGTGCCGAAAGACTGTACAGTACCAATTTTAAAAGAATTCACGATTATTGCCCCAACACACGATTATTGCCCCAACACACAAGGCAAATTTTGAGAGTGGACAATGTGAACATGTCTGGGGCAAGTTTTGAGTTTGCCTGTCAGCAACATTGAGAGCTGAAAGTTAGCAGATAAGGAATATGTTCTGTTGGCTTATATTTCCTAGGTATTGCTTGAAATTTCCCAATCAGTTTCGCTGTCTAGGATGAAGAGTAGATGACCTAGAGGTGGCTGTTGGTTCCCCTCCAAAAGATTGTTTTCAGCAACACCTTCAATTATGAAATGGGTCACTTCACAGAAATTTTTGGTTCTGACACACAGAGCAATTAGAACAGTGAATTGTACTTGCATCGCTAAACTCGCTTCCAGCTGGGTAGGAAAGCCAGTTTTATTGCGTGTGTAAAGCTGAAGATCAACTCGGTATGTGATGGTTGATAACAGTACACTTGTCATTGGGACCAAATACCCATGTTTACAGTACATATCTTTGCCAGTATTAAAGCACTGTCTTACTGCTTACATGTGACCACTGCTGTAGTTTTAGTCAGTAAGAACCGGGCAGTGATGTAGTTCTTCACTTCGAAGTGCAAGCATTTGATCCTTCAGGACTGCACGCATAAAGCGTGGTAAAGGGTGAGGTATGCAAATCACTTACTTGTGACCACTGCTGTAGTTTTAGTCAGTAAGAACCAGGCAGTGATGTAGTTCTTCACTTCGAAGTGCAAGCATTTGAGCCTTCAAGACTGCACGCATAAAGCGTGGTAAAGGGTGAGGTATGCTGATCACTTGATGTCTTTGTTGGCTGCCTGCTTCTCCAGACAACGGTGTTCACAACACTGGCAAATACTTCCAATATCTGTAGGCCATCTGCGATAAAAGCAGTCCATTGAAGCTCAACAAGTGATGAGTTTTCATAGGAAGACATGTACATACTACACACTTGTTTTTTTTTGCTGTTAATCATTTTACACGGTTTCAGTCAGAAATGCTTTGATCGTCAAATGTCAGATTTGCACAGCTTTCTTTACTGGCTTGATTCCCCCAGTGCTGGTGATTGATATTTTTATTTCGCGATTTACTGCTTGCAGTTTACATTGTAGTTTATTTAAAATGACTTGAAATTAAAGTCTTGGCAACGTTGAGTAGATTGCAACACTATTGCTTTCACCGTTGAGTGATTTCTCTCTCTCTCTCTCTCTATCTCTCTCTCTCTCTACTTGCTTGATGTGAGACACGAACATTTTACAGCAGATTCCATGAAAACCTTTTTCAGAGATGTTCCACCTGATGTAGTCTTTGAATTCTTGAAAGAGATTAACATTTTTCATTGGATCTGAGATTTTATAGTGGAAAGATTAACAAAATTTTGGGTGGGTTTTTATTTGTATTTTTAAAAGTTGTATGAATGAATGACTTGTGAGTTGACTTCAACACGGTGACAGCCCTGGTAGGGCCTTTTGCGATCGGCTGGGCTGTAAGCAACATTACATTACCTTACCTTACCTTACCTTACCTCACCTTACCCCTCTCTCTCTCTCTCTCTCTCCCCTCTCTCTCTCTCTCTCTTTCTCTGTGTTTCTGTACATGAAATTTTGTATTTCCATGGGTAACCTACATCATGTATGAACAGGTTAGACTATAGACTAAAGGATGTCCACCATTCCTGGCCAGTATTTGGTTTGCGTGTGTGTGCCCTTTCTGTTCAATTATACTGTAGAGAATAGTCATTTCTGTTCAATTATACTGTAGAGAATAGTCATTTCTGTTCAATTATACTGTAGAGAATAGTCATTTCTGCTGATGAAATTGAGAAAAATCTTCAGCCTCAGGGATGGTGCCAGAGCAAAGTCACTTGTGACCCCAGATTTCATGTCATTTTAAATTGCCAGCTTTCACGTTTATGTTTTATAGCTGAAAAGAAACTGAACAAAATGTCAGAAATGGTCTGCCCCATCAGCAATGCATAATTTTGAGTAACTTTATATTCTCAGTATATTGACCTACAAGTTATGGTTTGTTGCAGGCAATTCGCAACAAGTACTGCACTTCCAAACTGATGAAGATCAGCCAGATACCAGAGCTCAAGTCGCCGTTGATCATCGAACTGGCGGCGCAGTCATCATAGGGCTTGCCTTTCAGCATCGCTTACCATCCAGTTTGGAATGTTCCATCACGGTCCAAAGTGCTGCTTTATTGAATTTCTTCCTGCATGTTAGAATTCTGTTGGCTGCCCAGTACCATCAGTATGTGCATTATCATCATATGGAAATTTTTACAGAAAGTGCCCGTCATCATACTTGTGTCCAGCAGTTAGAGCATCCACTGACAATCATCTAAACACAAGATCAGCTGAACAGTGTTCTTGGCTTCGGAGTGTGGGATTTCAAACCAGCGAAGAAACGTTGTCATATCAAACCAGTCTGTCTCTGCCAGTGGCAGGATGTGGCCAGTGTGACTGATCCAACAGTGGGAATGCCTTGCTCTCTGAAAACGGCATTCCAGACAAAAACAATGATCCATAGTCTTGGAAGTGACCTTCATTCCGTCAGCAGATCCCCGCAACTCTTGAGCAGACTGGAGCTTTGTGTAGCTGACTTCATCCCATCCAACTGGTCGTGGTACTGTGATAAGTCTGCGCCTGCAGAACGTAGCAAACTGATAACTGACAGACTTGCAAGAGGTTTGAGTGATGTGCTTTGCTGGTTGGTTGTGCGAAAGGGGAGTGACAGGAGTCGCTTGAGTTGGAGTGGCTGTGGAGTACAAGGAGTGGAATGCTTGCATATTTATGGCATTTAGGAGTTCCCTGGTCGCCTTGAGATTTTGAGAACCTCTGTTGTGGCGTGTAAGTTTTAGAGCAAGTATGTAAGTTGTCATTGCTGTAGATCATGGGTGATGTTAAGAGATGCATGGGTCATTTTAGAGAAAAGTTTTAATCATGGCACTTTTTTTTCTAATATATATACCTCCAGCTGATTTCTTGAACTCCATTTATTATCTTAAGAAAAATTCTAAAAACTGCTTTATGTAGGATGAAGTTCACTGGTAAATTATTTCCACCATCTTCTGATTTGTGTATATTGCAAGCAGTTCATCCTGATAATATTTAATATTTGTATAAAATGTCTAGTATTCATTTTTAATTCAGCGTATAATTCAAGATGCTTATCAGTTCATGTGTTGGCACAGTATTCTTGAATAAATGCTGAATTATGTCCCTACCCCCCTGCCCATTCAATTTTTGACACAAATGTGCCTTGAGAGAACTTGACATTACATGTTCTCAAGTGATTTTTTTTTCTTTTTCGTTTCATTTTCATGGCATTGGTGTTGATGGAAGAGGTTTGTGCAAAGTACTCTGTAGTTGACTGTGTGGTTATAAAGTGTGTGTCAAGTGTATTGACAATTAGTGATAGTTGGGTCACAAGACAGGAGCTTCTCAGAATCTGGAGGGGATGGAGACTGTTGGATGGGATGGACTTAACTAATTGGGGTAGTCGCCATGGCGTTAATGCATGAACTGTTGGGATTCAGGTCTGGTTGGTTGAAGCCGTCGACTGCATGCGACGTTTTCCCATCACAGAATTTTAAGCTTTTAACATTTGGGTGAAATTTTCTCAATAAAGCATGTAAATTGACCAGAGCTGTGTTTGTATTTGTAACTTTCACTTATGCACTCGTACATTCATCCACTTTGTCTATTTAAGTTATAGTCATAATACATGTATGCTGTGTCTTTTGCTGTGCTGGTCTTTGACCCTCGCTGTGTGCAGTCAGTACCAAGGCTGTCTCTTCCACACAGCTTACAACATCCAGGAACATTGGAGCTCTCCATCAGTCTGACTTTGAGAATGATGGCAAAACTTCAACCAGAACCATAGCATTGACCAACCCTATCATTCACATCTTGTGGATTGGATGTGGGTGTCAAATTCATGCCAATAACAAAAATCCTATTCACATCTTGTGGATTGGATGTCGGTGTCAAAACCATGCCAATAACAAAAATCGTATTCAAATCTTGTGGATTGTCAGTTTGAATGACGGCAACCAAAAGTTCTTGACCATCAAGCTTCAGCAGTTAACTGGCTTATATGCAGTTTTTGTGATGAACTTCGAACTTGTCTGAAGTGACTGTATTCACCATGAAACTCCAGCGAGATGGTGCTTTCAGTATCCCAGGCTATGTTTTCATAGTATATTTTCACTATGCTTCTCCATTTATCCAATGATGTATACTGTAATGGTCTGAGAGACCCATGTCCATTGGTCCAGTGATGTATACTGTAATGGTCTGAGAGACCCATGTCCATTGGTCCAGTGATGTATACTGTAATGGTCTGAGAGACCCATGTCCATTGGTCCAGTGATGTGTACTGTAATGGTCTGAGAGACCCATGTCCATTGGTCCAGTGATGTGTACTGTAATGGTCTGAGAGACCCATGTCCATTGGAGATGTAGTTCAATGCCAAGCCTTGATCTTTATTTTGCGAGTCTCGTGGACCCCATGTCATTTGATGGCAAGATCCCTTCTCAATTTTGTGGGTCTTGTAGAGCCATACTCAAGGCAGTTTAGCCCCAGCGTTTGTATATTGTGAACCTTTTCTTTTTTCTTTTTTTTCTCCTTTGTGTCTGGTGGTGGTTCTTGTTTTCTTTCGGTTTGGTTTTTTTTTTTTGAGGAGGGGGTTGTTTTTAGTCATTTTTAGTTTGCTTTCTTTTAATCCGTCGTCACAAATCATCTTGTTACAGAACTACAAAATGAAAAGACTTGAGCTCAGGGATGAAAACTCCTCCGCCGTTTCCGCCGTCTCCGCCGTTATTTTTTCGCATCTCCGCCGAAAGAAAAAGTCTCCGCCGAAAAATTATTCGAAGAATGATGCTCAGAAACGATCTCAACTTGTCTGCACAGCGAATTTCTTCTCTGTCGGTAATGTTCTCAAACGGCATAGTTCTCATTGTTTCCTTCCAGTATCATTTCTCATCATGGCGTCGATTCACAGTGAGTTTGCCACCAGTGAGTGCAAACAAAACGAGAAAAAAAAAGAAAGAAGTATGTGAACCACTAGAAGACCGAGTGGCAGCAGAAGGACGTGTGTGACCGCAGAGTCGCGGATGTAATAAGAAAACATGACAAAGACGGCGAATTTGAAGTGTTTTGCGAGCCTTGCCAAAAACGTGTCTACTTTGGTAGTCGTGGCTTTGTGGCAATCAGAGATCACATCGAGCGTCCCAGTCACCAACAGAAAATGTGTGTGTTTCCCACACCATTACAGCATGTTTTCAGATCATTGGGTATGCGACAATCTACGTTTAATTTCCAAAGATAGTTTCACTCCTACTCTAAGTACTTCAATCTTCAATCTGCACACAGGTCAATAATAGTCAACAATGACGGCTGACCTACAATTTTGAAGATTGAAGACTCCTACTCTAAGTACTTCCACTCGTAGAGTCTTCAAAGCAAGGGAAAAACGTCAAAGTGACGAAAAGATATAAAAAAACAAATGACATCAAAATAAACTGATGTCACAACAGTAATTGTGTAACACTTTTCCCTAGTATAATGCAGACGTTTGCTACATTTGTTAAGTGTCTGCTAACAGCCCCTATGAAATCCTTTTCCACCAGCCCACTCCCCCCACTACCTATATACTTCCTCTACTCCTCCTCCTTCTCCCCCAACCCCCACCCTCACCCCACAACACACCATACCCCACACACTTCGCCCCTCCTCCCCCCCCCCCCCCCCCCACACACACACACACACACCCCCCCCCCCCCCCACACACACACACACACACAACCCCCCCCCCCCCCCCCCCCCCCCCCCACACCACACACACACACACACAAACACTTGTCAAGAGGGGGGAGGATATGATTAGTTAGAGGGAAGTTGGAGGGGGGGTGTACTGTTGTGACATCAGTTTGTTTTTATGTCATTTGTTCTTTTATGTTCTTTTTTGTGTTTAGCGTTTCCTGACGAAGGGTCTAAGGCCCAAAAGCGTCTTTTTTTTTAAAGGACTTCAAAATAATCATTTTTCATATTGTGTTTATTGAAGTCCAGCAGTCGTTTTCATACATCTGATTTACTTAGTTTGATTTCCCACTCTGATTTACTTATCTACAGGCCTTATTCTTTATGTCCTGAAAGCACTGTTTGTCAAATTTTCTTTAGCTAGAGTTCTGAGGATTCATCATACTAAATGTTTGTCTCAATTGACAGTTTCTTTCCACATCAGTCTCAGTCTTCATGGTGTTGAAAGCTGTTCTATAGAATGAGTTGTTTAGAAGCAAGAAAGTGATTTCTAAAGATTTTTATGCCATATTTAACCCAAAATATGCTTCAGCTTCAGGGGGCGCCGCCCCCTGACCCCGCCGGGCTGTTGCCCATGGACCCCACTGGGGGCCCATGGTGAACCCCCAGATCCCCGCCAATCTCCTCTTTTTTTTTAAAAACTGTTTTCATCCCTGCTCGCTAGTAACTGGACATTTGTGTGAAAAACAAGTGAAGTACAGCATTCAAAGAAGGATAAATTAATACATTTCAGTACTGTAGGTAACTGGACGTTTGTGTGAAAAACAAGTGAAGTACAGCATTGAAAGGATAAATGTTAATACATTTCAGTACTGCTAGTAACTGGACATTTGTGTGAAAAACAAGTGAAGTACAGCATTCAAAGAAGGATAAATGTTAATACATTTCAGTACTGCTAGTAACTGGACATTTGTGTGAAAAACAAGTCAAGTACAGCATTCAAAGAAGGATAAATGTTAATACATTTCAGTACTGTAGGTAACTGGACGTTTGTGTGAAAAACAAGTGAAGTACAGCATTCAAAGAAGGATAAATGTTTATACATTTCAGTACTGTAGGTAACTGGACATTTGTGTGAAAAACAAGTGAAGTACAGCATTCAAAGAAGGATAAATTAATACATTTCAGTACTGTAGGTCCTTTACATCACAAAGGTGCTAGGTTTTTGTTTTTCACTTTTAAATGTCTGTCCCTTGAACGCAATAAATGAAACTGTTTAGATGAACTCAACTGAAGTCACATGAAAGCGGTCGGTGATCAAACAATAACCAGCTCTTTCTATAGCGCCAAGCAGTTTCCAAGACGGAAGAGCACACTGTTCTCTCTCCAAACCAAAGAACTAATCGTTTTTAGCTATTAAATATAAATGCCCAGAAATATTAATTTCCAGCTGAAATAAGACCTGCACGGCAAAACGGTCGAATAACATGTTAATTTTTTCCATTTCGATTTCCTGGGTTTTTTTTTTTTCATCTGATTTGCTTTCAGCAGGATTCAAGGCCTGGCTTCCATGCACTGAAGCGGTCTAAGCTAAGTGACAAATTCGTTATAAGCTAAGTGACAAATTCGTTCATTTTCATTGTCCTATTTGTTGGTGTCTTGCCTGAAGAAGACCTAAGAGGTTGAAACGCGTCGCGTTTTGTCTTGTGACTCGTTTGTCCATGTTTCTCTTGGCGGTTCACTAACATTTAAGATTTCCTTTCATCAGCCAAGTTCCTGTCTTTTGTTGCCGAAAATCTGGGAATATTGCACCTATTCCTGGTTTGTTTGTAACCACCAATAATGCAAAACCTGAAAACTAAAACATATGATGAAAGCAGCAAAACTTGTTTTGCAATGTAAAACGGGCGCTCCAGAGTAGTCTTTTTCCCAGTCTTTCATCACACTTTCCACTCTTACCCACTGCTGTCATAATTTTCTTTCTTTTTTTTTTTTTTTTTCTTTAATCATCAGGAAGTTGACATGCCTGTTGATGGCCCAGTTTGTTTAGAACATAAAATGGAATCGCTCATCCTTGTCGGATTCCATGGATTACACATCACAGATGTTACAACCTGATATGAGGTGGAATCGTCTATTTTTTTTTTTCTCCGTGTGCTAGTGTCCAAATACCTATCTGACACCATTATACAACGCTTGCCTTTCAGTATTTGCATCTGCAGATTGTACGTTAACATGAATGAGTGTAGTGTTCAAAACTAACAAAGAAAGCTCGTTCTGCAACGATGTCGAACAGCATGCACCCCACAAATATCTAGCTTTAGATTTGTCATCAGTCCACAAGCTTCTGGTTTGCAGGGATTGGGAACAAGAGAGAACGCTCGTGACATAGGGTGGATTGGAGGCAGGTCAGATGGCTTTTCAGACAGAAGTGATCATATACTGTGAACTACCAATAACTCGCACAAAGGTTTTTTCAGTTCATTTTTATATAGATATCCCAGTAAACTTATAAACACATTTTAATTACACATACTATACCGTGGCTCACTAATGCAATAAGCGGCAGCAATTTGCTATCCCTGCCCCGTATACAATAAAGTCCGTACGGACAAAACCCCTGAAAGGGCCTCGTGCCTCGCGCATGCTCAGAACAGTCCTCTTTTCTCGGCAGCCATTTTCCCGTTAAGCCGCGTGTACACGGACAGCTAAGTATTTTGACTTTTCTCGCAATTGATCGATTGTTGTTGCTGTTCGTTGGTGTCCTGCTTATGTTTTCACTTAAGGAGAAACATACTGTGAAGCGATTGGGTGGTAAGGCGAGAATTAAGGTTTCGTCTTTCGATTCCCACATCTCGCCGGCAGGCTCTTTGTCTCTAGCCCCGCCAATTCCTCCTCTCCCTTCAGCGTCACTTTCTCCCGAGGTTCACCTCAACTCAGCTTCGGTTCTGTTGTCGTGACAGCGAGTCATTTCTCGCAACCCTCATTTTGTGGCGGTGATCAGCTCAGCTGCGGTTCTGCTGATCTCGCCCCTTTGCCCCATAACGGTGAGCGACTCGGCCGCGGTTCTGTCGCATCCGTTAGTGCACCCTCTGTTCAGTTCAGCTGCGGTTCTACTGCTCACAGTTCGATTCCCATGACTGAATCGAAGGTGTACGGGCCCTCTACGGAGGCGCCGGGCAATGAGGTGGACTATGCGTCACCCTCCCCTCGCCCGGTAGGCGATCCAAGGGAAGCAACTCCTGCTCAAGGCTCGAATCTAGTTCGCCCCCGGTTGTTTCCCTTCCCCGCCTCATGTGTCTGCCTCTGCTTTTGGGCAGACCACCGGGGTGTCGCCCTCTTTTCCCGAGCACCCCTCAGGGGACCGGCACATTCGGCCCCCCCACTTTCAGGGTTGGGCCAGCAGCCACATTCTCAGCCCCCCCTATCATGGGGTCGGGGCCCTTTGCCTTGGGCGCCATGGGCCCAATGGCAATATCCCCCGACCATGGGCTTTCCACAGCCCCCTGCTCCGGGGTTTCCCCTGGTGGCCGGGTTTTTATGCCCAGCCCTCCACCAGTGCAGGCATCTGCCTCCCAGGCTCCCTCTGCCCTTCCGGGGTCTGACCCTCCCCCGGTATGTCTGGGGAACCAGCCATCCCAGGCCACTCAGGGCTCTCGCCGCGCACCGCTTCGCCGGGGGCGGCCACCCCATCGGTCTGTGGGTCCGACCTGGCGGACTGAGTCAGAGGATAGGGACCAGTCACCCGGTTCTTATTCTTTCCAAGACTCGGTGGCTGTTCTGGCTTCCCTGGTTCCGGAGGCAGTGTCATCCTCTCAGGAGGTCAGGGCCCCCTGCCCTTCGGCAGCGGAACTCGCCCTGGGATCTCGCCCATCGGCGGCTAGGCCCTCCTCTCTCCTAAAGGAGTCGGTTATGGTGGCCGACTGCATGAGGAGGGCCCAAATACGAGTCAGGGGCACGGAGGCGCAGGACCCCATGCCTGGTTCGGTCCCTGATTTCCCTTCCGCGTTTGGCGTGCGGGAAGTTCCTTAAACCAGAGAGTCTTCCATTTGCCAAGAAGGCCTTCTTGGCAAATGACACTATCCCCGAAGCCACTCTTCCCCTCTCCCAGGAGGACCTCCTCCTGGTCCAGGAGAGGTCAAAATCCGCACGCTAGGCAGGTGTCCCTCTCAGAGCGCTGCCTTGCGGAGTGGGAAGAGTCTGCGAGGAGGGTTTTGGAGGCCATATCTGTTATGGATTCCTTTCTAGGGGGACTAGTGTCTGCCTTAAGGATCCTGATTCTGGTTCCTTCGCCATCCGCCAGTCCGCGGACCCAACTGCTGTGGTAGCCTGTATCCAGTCAATGGCTGAAGGGCTTAAGTATTCGGCTGGGGCCTTCTCTAGGCTCCATCTGAACTCGGTTCTGGCTAGGAGAGATGCGGTCCTTTGGCATCTTCTGTGACCCGTTCTCCATCTGCCCGCGCTTCCCTCAGAGCCTTGCCTGTCAAGTCAGGGTCTCTGTTCGGGAATCACGTGCAGGCCACCATCAAGAGCCAGGCCGAGATTAGGCGTGACCTCGCCTTTCAGTCAGGCCCCCATCCCCCACGCCCGGTTCAAAACGCAAGGCGCCAGCGCCTTTCTCGTCACCGGGTCCCTCTCAACCCAAGGGACGACGGTCATTTGGACCCCGGGGGACCAGAGGCAGGCAACCAAGCAGGGGTCGGCCTCCGGCTCGGCCGACGGGTCCGAAAGCTCCCACGCCTCCGACGGCCCACCCCCAATGACTTGCCCCGACCTGGGTACTTCACCCCAGGGCAGTCCTGTGGGCAGTCTGTCCAGGCACCTCAGTGCCTGGGAGCGGCTTCCCGCAAGCCCTTGGGCTCTGCGGGTGATCAGGTCGGGGTTTCGTCTTCCTTGGGGTGCAGTGAAGGCTCCTCTCACGCCTTCCCCTCCCCACAGCTTTATTTTTTCCGTCCCATTCGAGACACTTAGTTAAGGGACCGAACAAACAAGGCTCAAACATTTCTGACCCAACATTTTTGTTGTTGTAGTCCAAGCATAGTCATGTATCAAACTTGTGTACTAGTTAACTAGGGAAAATTAAGTTCCCAGAAAGTGATGACGTCATTTTTGCACAATTGTGTGTGTGTGTTGTCATTGTTTGAATATCGCCTGATCACTTGTGTACAAGCTTTCATGCCGTATCTACATAATCTACAGGAAAATAAACCTAGTCGAGTTTGGTATTAAAAGAATTGTGGGGAATTTGCCTATTCAGTCATCTCAAAAGAACAGATGTATTACATTTTTTATGACAACTACTAATTATCAAACTAACATCCCCACTTGTAATGGCCGCTCAGCAATGCCGAACACATTGTTGCCAGACCGGCTTTACACAGATGTCATTCAGTTCGCCGAGTACAGCACGGTTAGCTGGCTGGTGGGGAGCAGCCTGCAGAAAACACCCCTTTCCCTGACCTGCATTCACAGCTTGGCCTCTGCAGCTCTGGGCGAGCTGTAAACTCCCCTTCCTCTCAAAACTAAGTGGCTAGCTCTGAACAGCTGTGCTCCCCCTTTCGCTCCTCCTCGGGATCTGGCTGCCTCTCGGGCCTTAGCAGACCTGCCTACCCTTCCGTAATCGTCCGTAATCTTACGGAAATTAACCCCCCATTACGGAGGTACGATTTTCCGTGCGAAATTACGGAAAAGAAAATTGAAAAACTACGCAAATTCCAGACTCGAAAAATTGTCGACTGCTAGACCTTTCCGAGACCACAGAGTAACTTCCCTTGACTCAAGCCGAAACCACAGATGGTTCGGAACTTGCGATTGGTCAATGTGGTGCTGTGGGCCAACACGACGCGCCATCACATCTGTGCGCGCCATTCGAAGCCTTTTGTTCAGCCATTGTAAGACAAAGTTTCAACCGATTTTTTGCCGGCGATTGTGAAAATGGCGGAGAAATCTTCTAAACGTTTGCATGAAACCGGCGACGAGGGTTCGAAAACCACTGTGCCACAACGGAAGAAGGCGAAGAAGCAAGTGTTCCGAAGTAAATACACGCGGACTTGGCCTTGTCTTTTGCAATCCAAAAAACATGGACCTGGATTTGTATACTGCTCGGTGTGCAATTCAGACTTCTCCATCGGACATGGGGGAGCAAATGACTGCAAGCGCCATATCTCGGGGAAAATGCACAAAGAGACAGCTGCCAGTGCCTCCAGTCAGAAGATCACATCGTTGTTTACGAAATCCAGCGAGAGCAGCCGTCAGACCCACACACGGAAGATCACCAACGCAGAAAGACTGTTGTGTGAGCTGATCTGCGGAAACAACTTGTCCCTGAGCTGTGCTGACAAGATAGTGGCGAAAATGAAAAGGATGTTTCCAGACTCGGCAATCTCTCAGGCACAATACAAGGCTTAGTGCAACACACACACACACACACACACACACACACACACACACACACACACACACACACATTTTTGTAGTTTTTTTTGGGGGGGGGGGAGGGGGGGTTGTACATTAGGTTCTTCATCAGTGGTGTCATCTGTGGTGACTGCTGTGTAAGTTACAAACTGTCAAGTATATCACCTTTGAATTGACCTGAAACTCCTGTCCTGAGTCTGTCATCAGCCATCATCCCAAGGTATTTTAATTCTGCTTTGTTGTTTTTGTTCCTTTTTTACTGTTTATATTTTTTGTTAAAATGTTAAAAATGTAGTTGGAGTTTTGTACACATTATTTGTTCAAAAATGCCGTGTATTACGCGTCCATGGAATTACTGAAGGAAAATGCAAAATTACTGAAAATCTCTGTGGTTATTACTGATGAGCATAACATGAGGTAGGCAGGTCTGCCTTAGACCAGGAGGTCCTTTCGCTGTTAGCCAAGGGAGCCACAGAGGAAGTTCTCTTCCATTCCTCTCCGGGATTTTATGGCCGCATTTTTGTGGTCCCCAAAGCTTCTGGAGGATGGAGACCGGTTCTAGATCTTTCGCCCTTGAACAGGTTTCTTATCGTCCTCCGTTTTCGGATGGAAACCCCCATGTCAGTCCGCGATGCCATGCATCCCGGCGACTGGGCGGTATCCATCGACTCGAAGGATGCGTACTTCCATCTCTTGATCCACCCAAGGGACAGGAAGTACCTCCGCTTCGCGTGGAGAGGCCGTGTTTTTCAGTTCAGGGCTCTTCCCTTTGGACTAGCCCCGGCCCCCTGGGTTTTCACGAAGGTGGCTCGGGAACTTTGCTTGCACGTTCGGGAGAAAGGAATTCGTTTGAAGGCCTATCTAGACGATTGGCTTCTCCTTGCCTCATCCAGCACTCTGTGCTCCCAGCAAGCCCTACAGGTTTTAAGCCTCTGTCAGCAGCTGGGATTCGTTCGCAACGAGGAGAAGTCCGATCTCACCCCGTCGCAGCAGTTTCAGTTTCTGGGCATGTCCTTCCACACCACCGACTGGCTGGTCTCTCCAACCCGCCAGCGCCTGGTTCGCCTCCAGCACCTCTTGGCCCACCTCCTTTCCTTGGATCAGGCGCCAGCCAGAAAGCTGGCCTCTCTTCTGGGTCTGATGGAGTCCTTGGCCCCCTTAGTGCCCCTCGGACGTCTGCACAAACGCCGTTTTCAACGCCTCTTTCGCAAGCGTTGGTCTCAGGCACTGCAGTCGTGGGACCTTCCGATCCCTCTCGGGCAGTGGTTCCAGTCATCGGTGGTACAATGGCACTCCCAGTCCTGGCTAGCTCAGGGAGTCCCCATCTCTCCCCCTCCTCCACAGGAGGACCTGTTCACGGACGCGTCCCAGTCCGGGTGGGGTGCCCACGTCAGCTCTCTGACGGCCTCCGGGCAATGGTCCCCGGAGATGGGGTCCTGGCATATCAATCGGCTGGAGCTAGAAGCCGTGTTCCAAGCCCTCAAGGAGTTTCTTCCCTTCCTGAAAGGAAAACACATTCTCCTCAACACCGACAACACGACGGTGGCGTGTTATATCAACAAGCAGGGGGGGGGGCGCGTTCTCACTCCCTGTCCCTGAGGGCGGAACAGCTTCTTCTTTGGTGCGAGACACAATCAATCCGGATCTCGGCCAAGCATGTTCCTGGGAAGATCAACATTCTCGCGGACTCCCTCAGCAGGTCGCACATGGTTCTTCCCTCAGAATGGACTCTCGTCCACTCGATCCTAGAACCTCTCTGGACTGTATGGTTCAAACCACAGGTGGACCTGTTCGCCACCCGGTTCAACCACCGTCTCCAGCTGTATGTCTCCCCAGTTCCGGATCCGGCAGCGTGGGCTGTGGACGCCCTGTCCACAGGGGTGCTAATTTTCCGGAATGTTCCGGAAATCCGGTTTTACGATTGCTGAAAAAAATCATCTCCGGTTTTTGAGTTTGTTTGGAAAGTCATTTCCGGACTGGAAAAGCAGGGACAAAGAGATTTTAATAGCAGACGATAATAGGATCGTTGCAAGGGAGATTGTTTGACCTCCGACAGTGACGTCCCTTGGTTGTAAAAACGAGGTTTTTCACTTCGGGTAGCAGCATGCAGCTCTTGGTGCAAATGACAACTTGTCACAAGCAACTTTGTCAGCTAGTTTGTGTGCCTTTGTGTCTTTCAAAAACAAGAGTACAAAACCAAACAACATGAAGGTGTTACCGCCGGGGGCAGATATTTCTACAGTTGAGATAGGTGTGAAAAACAAGTGGAGGTGGGATTGGTTGCAAGATCGGAACAGCGATGGGGTATGTCATGTAGTAGTAGTAGTAGTAATAGGGACCGGCTTTTTTTAGCCTTAGGCCTTACGGCCTATTTGCGTCCCCTCATTATTTTTCAATTTAAGTTCGGTCTGGTTGCATGCCTGTCATAAATAACATTATATTCAATCCACACTATAGAAAGCATCTTTCAATTTAGGGTCTTCATCTAGGAGTTTTTTAAAGCTGTTGATATCAGGTGCATATTTGGTGTTAGTAGGCAGTGCATTCCAATATTTAGAAATTCTCAAGGTAAAACAAGACTTTCTTTTGTTAGTATGACAATGCCTAATAAAAATCTTGCCTTCATTATTTCTTGTGCAATCCACTTCTGAGAATTTGAAAAGCGCATGCACATTGACATCATCATAATTATGGAATATTTTAAAAAATTGGATCAGGTCTCCTCTGATCCTCCTTCCTTTCAGTGAATGTAATTGGAGATAGTGCAATCTTTCATTATAGTTTAAATTCCTACATTCTTTCAGGATTTTAGTAGCTCGCCTTTGTACATTTTCTATCATTTTTGACTGTCTCTTGAGATGGGGACTCCAAATTACATTAGCGTATTCGAGATGAGGTCTAACAAATGCTTTAAATAACTTGATAAATGTCTCCTTCTCTAGGAAGGTAAAAGTTCTCCTGATGAGTCCCATCATCTGATTTGCTTTGTTCACCACTCTCTGGATGTGAGGATCAAAGGATAAATCTTTATCAAAGGTTACTCCCAGATCTGTTTCTTCATCACATGTATTTATTTTTCTGCAATTCGTCATTCACAATCATAGTATATTCAAACTGTTTATTCTTTTTGCCAATGTGCATCACCTTACATTTTGCTACGTTGAAGTAAAGGTTCCATTCATCTGACCATTCTTGTAGCTTGTTTATGTCCTGTTGGATCTTTGTGCTATTTGTTGCCTTATCATATATTTTTGTGTCATCTGCAAATATTTTGCATGTGGTTTGAGTCATGTCCGGTAAATCATTAATGAACACAGTGAATAATATGGGCCCTAGGATACTACCCTGTGGAACTCCACTTAGGACCTCAGATGTCTTGGATCTCTCTTCTCCCACTCTCACTAACTGTGACCTTCCTTTAAGAAAACCTCTGATCCAGTTTAAAACATTACCAATTACTCCATATGCTTTTAGTTTAGTTAGCAGCCTTTCGTGGGGGACAGAATCAAATGCCTTTCTAAAATCCAAGTACATTATATCAATTGGCTCCCCATTATCTACCAATTCTGTTAGGTTGTCTATTACTTCTAGTAATTGTGTGACACATGATCTCCTCTTCCTAAATCCATGTTGGCATTTAGCATATAAGTCATTTTCAGTAAAATGAGCAACTACCACATCCCTTACAAAGCTCTCTAAAATCTTACATGCAATACAAGTCAAACTCACCGGCCTGTAATTACCTGGGTCTGTTTTGGAACCTTTTTTAAATATAGCTGTGACCTCTGCAGTCTTCCAATCTCTAGGCAAGGATCCTGTTTCTAGGGATTTGTTAAATATATTGCATAGTGGACTAGCTATCTCATCACTTACTTCTTTTAACACTCGTGGTGGAATGAGATCGGGACCCTGAGACTTGTTAGGATTTAATTCTTTCAATTTGCTTTTAACTGCATGTGTGGTTACCCTTACATCACATATAGATACCCCATCAGATCGGGAACACTCTGGTAAGTTTGGGACACTACTTATGTCCTCACGTGTAAAAACGCTAGAGAAGAAGTCGTTTAGCGTTTCCGCCTTTTCTTTATCATTATCTACCAAACTTCCATCTTTCCTTTTCAATGTGCCTATTCCAGTGTTTATTTTTATCTTTTCTTTAACATATTTCCAGAACATTTTGGGGTTACTTTTACTTTCTTTACCTATTTCTCTTTCGTAATTTTTACGGCTTCTCTTAACAAGTCTGTTGGTTAAATTCCTTATTTCAATATATCTTAAGTAATCCCATCCTGATTTGGTGCACAAGTATCTTTTGAACATCTTATATTTCTTTTTGATTGTTTTAAATGCTTTTCCATCCATCCATATCGGCTTTATGTTTTTTACTGAACCTATTTTCACTTTTGGAATGCACTCTTCCATACCTGTTGTTAGTACTCCTTTGAGGTGATTCCAACTATCTTCTACATTCATTTGGTCCATAGTTGTCCAATCGTGGTTACTTATAATACTTCTCAATTGGTTATAATTTCCTTTGTTTAGGTTAAAAATATATCTTGCCTTTGGTTTCATGTTGTAGTTTTTTAATGCATAAAATTCAAAGGACAACACATCATGGTCACTTTTTCCAACTGGATCCTGGTGTGTAATATCTGAAATAAGATTATCCTCATTCACTAATATCCAGTCATCCAAAGTTGGGTTCTGTCCTAGTCTCCTCCTTGTTGGTTTGTTTACTTTCTGCATCAAGTATGCATCATTGATTCTTTCCACAATTTGCTCACCTTTCTCCCCTGGCCACTTTCCATCCCATCTGACAAATGGGTAGTTGAAATCACCCATGATCAATACTTTATCAAATTTTAACATTATATCAGATTTTAACAGGTCAAACATTTTTCATCATTAGCTTCAGAACTCTCATTAGGACTTCTATAGATGCAGCCAAGTAACACTGTGTTTCTATCATTGGTATTAAATGTGCACCATACACTTTCCTGGAACTCAGATGTGTTTAGTTCTTCACATTCACGTGCGTTTAAGGATTTCTCTGTGTATAATGCTACCCCTCTACTTATTTTGTTATTTAAGAACATATCGTAGTTTGGAATATGGTATTCTGATTCGATGAAATTCTTAGCATTCTTGGGTTTTATTTCTGTGAGACCAATTATACTAGGTTTAATTTCGTGTATTCTTGTAAAAAACTCATCTTTTTTATTCAAAAAGCTGTCCATATTGGTGTACAGTACCGAGCATCCATTCACTTCATATCTTGTACTGTCATGACTCCCTCTCATACTATTCATTCTTCCATTTATGTTTGTTTTATTTACACTATGTACATGTCCTTGATCCAGTCAATCCCTGTCACTCCCACCACTGTTTCCCGCACCAGTCCTGTCATTGGTCATTCTTGGTTTTATGGTCACTATCTTTCCTTGGCGTATTGCCAAGTTTTTTTCACCATCTTCAATGCGCTTTTTTAACTCATCCCTCAACATCTTGTGGGTCTCGCGTTCTTTCATGGTATAGTCCGGATTCACAAAGACTCTCTTGTCCTTGTCCCTCACATCTCTGTTCAGTTCAGGGCCTTTTTCTGGATCTCTTGCTTTTTGTTCTCTGTCTTGATAGTGACTCTCATCAATCTTGGTTTGTTCCCACCTTCTTTGCCCAGTCTGATTGGGTTACTTACATCCTCCTCATCCAAGGTGACTAGCTTCCCCAACAGTTTCTTGGCAGCAGACAGGTCGTCTTCAATCCTCTCTTTGATACCAGTTTTTGAGCTCTCTTTCAGGTTCACTATGATGAGATTTCTCTTCCTCTTTTCCACCTCTCTCTGCTCCTCCATGGCCTCGGCCAGTTTCCTGTCAACTACTTCTTCAATTTTTTTTTGTAGGTTTTCACCAAGAAGGTTTTTTCTAGATTCTCCATACGAGCACTGAGAGCACCCACAAGCGGTATCAGGTCCAGTAATTTGTCAATACGTGGGTCCTGCCTTGCCTGTACCTCATTTTTGGCGTCCACACACTGTTGGCAAATCCACTCCAAATTGGGCTGGTTTGGGTCACAGAACGTTTTGAACAGTTGTGGGCTCAACCCTGAGCATTTTTCGTGAGCCCATTTTTTACAGGCAAAGCATTTAATCGCGATTGGTGTGAAAAGGTCGAGTCGCCGGGAGTTTGTTTTTGCGTGCCATGCAACAAAACATTACTCTATGGCTCAAGTGGGAAAAAAGCCTTGCTTTCTCATGCAGAAGATGTGGATCATCGGCGCAATTTGAAGTCTGTCCGCCAGTCTACAAAGCTTGATGGAGCTTCCACAACTACCGTTACGCAAGACGGTATGGGAGACAGGAAAGCAGAACTGAAAGCAGTTGTTTGTGCATTTATTGCCGAACATTGTCTGCCCTTTTCTTTGGGGGGAGATCTTGTTGAGCTTGCTAAGAGGTTAGCTAGTGATGACAAAGCACTTGGTTCTCTCTTTCTTTCTCGTGGTAGCACAACTTACACCACTGTACATGGAGTAGCACATGCTATGAAGAAGGAACTGAGTGCAAAGCTGTCAGACAGACACTTTTCTTTAAATATTGACGAGGCTACAAATAGCAATAATGACAAGATTGTGAACGTGCTTGTTCAGTATTATGATGTGGAACTGGGAAAAGTTGTAGCAGAACCCCTCCGGGGGTTACGACCTTGTCGTGGTCGGAGGGTTTGCGTGGTCCAGTGATCCCTTAGGCTTTGCTGGCGGGGGCATCAATACTTGCAGATAGGCTGTTTTTTTCACACTGCTTCTAGGCCTGAGAGGTGCAGATGCTGTTTGGCCTAAGCGTAACGTGGTACGGAGTTGATGCCCCTGGTAGGGCTTCCCATGTCAGATAGGCTAAGGGTGAGGATCCTGACTAAGAGTAACCCGCCTTTCTCCTTTTCTTGTTTCTGCCTCCCTTATTTGGCCCTTTTCTATCTTCCGTCTCCCCTTCAAGTCTTCTTTTCCACACCCTTTTCTCTCTGTGGCTCCTTAGACCGCCGCGTTTGCCGTGCGGTGCGACCTGTGTCGGAGGGGAATGAGATCCTGGTGATTGAGAGGGCCAGCGCTCTCAACACATCACTTTGGCTCGACCTCCTCCTAGACAGGATACACTTTGGCCCGGGTGTACTAATCGGCTCCCCTTCTGGGGTTGGGTCAAGACGGGCAGTTCCCAGCTGGCCAAGTAAACCCCTGCAGTGCTCAGCTCTCTGTTCCCGGGAGTTGAGCATGATCAGGGGGGATAGGTTGTGGTTCTTCTGCTTGTCGTATGTCTCTCTCCCGAAGCCTGGAAGGGGTCAAGACATTGGTTTCTTGGCCCTGGCCCCTTAGTTGGACTCCAAGGTGGGTGGGTAAGGGAGGGATGAAATATACTAAAATACACATGGCTTTTTCAAAACACATCCCCCCAAAAAGAGGAAGGCAGCATCCCCTATTTCAGGGGATTCGATTCTGACAGCGATTCGGATATGGAGATACGACAGAAGACAGGTTTCTGGGCTTCCTGGCTCGTTATGGAAGGAACGGAGCAAGAAAGACCCCTTCAGCTTTGAGCCCATTTGCTATCCAGAAGGGCTTTCAGGTATAGCAGGTGACCCTCGGTCCATCAAGAGGTTGAGGAATGGTTCATTTCTTATTCAATGCAAGTCACACAAACAATCGAACAGCTGCAGAAGGCAAAAAAGCTGGGGATAGGGAGATCAGGGGACTCCCCATAAGCAATTAAATTCATCCAAAGGTGTGATTAGATGCAGAGATCTGGCGGTGTTTCAGAGGGCGGAAAAAAACGGAGCTGGCGTCCCAGGTGTGACGGAGGTGCGCAGGGTGACGGTAAAGAAGGGTTCAGAGAGAGTGGCCACCAACACCCTCTTTCTGACCTTCTGCAACCCTGTGCTGCCTCCGGTCATCAAGGTTGGTACCTAATGTTCATGTTCAGCTCTATGTGCCGTCCCATGAGGTGCTTCAGGGCCAGAGGTTTGGCCATGCCCAGGGACCGCTGTTCTGGGCAGGAGGTGTGTGGTATTTGCTGCAAGGCAACTCATGATGGGCCGGTCATGATCCGGCACATTGTGCTAACTGCGGTGGCGACCACCCTCCTCTTCCCGAAACTGTCCCCTTTGGATTCAAGAATCTGCTATACAACGAGTTAAAACGGAAAAGAAGATCTCTTTTTGAAGCCCGGAAACAGGTGTGGGCGGGTCAGACGCCGACAGCTTCTTCCTATGCTTCGGCTGTCAAGAAAGCTCCCATGTTCCTACTCGGTCAGTCTGCTGCCAGACGACGAATTCATGTTTTCGAAGACATGCAAGTAAGATCTGTCAGTTCTGGTGGTAGCAAGTCCACCACCTTCCAAACCAAAGTGACTGCCCCTGGTGGAGGCAAAAAATCCGCCACCCCTCAGACTGCCCAGCAGTCTACAACATCTGCTGCTGGCAGATTAAAAACCAGCACCCCTACCTCGAACTCCTCTGTCCAGTGCCCGTGCGGGGGGGGGGCAAGGGAGTTCAACCTAGTGTGGAGATGGTGGAGTTGAGGAAGAAACCTCCACCGTCTCCCAAACCCAGACCTACTTCACCTGTGGCAAGTCCGCCAGCAGGTCTGCAGATAGTCCAGTGAAATTAAGCAACAAATTTACAGCTTTAGCACAGATGTTGAGGAGGAGATGACCTGATCTCTCTCCTTTTCGCCCCTGCACCATGGATAATACAATATTCCATGGAATATCCGTGTCTAAATTCCAACTTCGAGGAGCTGCAGCTTCTGTGTCAGTCTCTAAAACCTCTGTCGTGGCTCTTCAGAAACTCAACTTCAAAGCCAGAAGACCTTTACTCTTTCTGGCTTTAATATTCTTTCGAAACCTGCACAACCATCCACGTTGGGACTGTCGGCGGTGTTGCCCTTCTCCTACACAAAACTTGTTGTATAGTCCTGTCACTCTGTCCTACCTCCCTTCAGGCTGTAGCTGCGAGAGTCACTCTCCACAAGACTGTGACAATCTGTTCTTTATCTCTCACCTTCTGTCCCGGTTTGTCGTCAGGACCTTGTCAGTCTGATAGAGGAACTCCCTCGACCTTTTTGCTGTTGGGTGACTTTAACGGTCACAACCCTCTTTGGGGTAGTACCGTTCGTCATCCAGAGGTCTGCTGATTGAGGATGTCCTTCGGATTTGATTTGTGTTGTCTGAACGACGATCTGCAACTACCTCCATTCTTCCACAGGTTCACTTTCGTGTTTAGTTTGTCGGTTTGTGATCCCTCGCTGGTCCTGGACTAGATGTCCTGTCCATGACGATCTGCACGGAAGTGACCATTTCCCTGTCCTTCTACAACCTGTAATAACTGAACACGTCTCTGTCTCTCAGCATTTAAATTATAAGAAAGCAAACTGGGATCTATTTGCAGCCACTGTTTCTAAGGAGTTCCAGGACACTGATTTTTTTCAGAGTCCTGACCCAGCTGAATCACTGACTAACACTATGATTAAATGTGCTAAGACCTTATTCCATGTCTTCCAATAAACTCAAATGCCAAAAACACCCTGTTCGATTTAGAATGCCAACAAATTTCCAAAGTTAGAAAACGGGCTCAGCGTCAGTATACCAACGACCTTCGGGTCCCACGCTCGAGCCCATCAAAACTCCGTGCTAAATCTAGACACACTTTAAAATCATAAAACGTCGGTCCTGGAGAAGCTTCTGCTCCAGCTGAACATCAAAACTTCTAAGAAAAAAGTGTGGAACATCATTAAGAAAATCAAAGGGAAGAACACCTGTCCACTGTGAACCATCTCAAGTTTCAGATTCTTTAATAACAAGAAGAAAGCAGTTGCTAATCTGCTTGCTTCAACCATTGAAAAGAATTCCTCCTCTTCTAATAAATCAGTCACTTTTGTCCAAACACAAAGCCCTAAAAGAAAAATCTCCCTGCAACTTTTCATCCGACAACAGGAAGACTACAATCTTCCTTTACATTAAACGAGCTGAAATCTGCCTTACTCTCTTGCAGCGATTCCTCTCCAGTATAGATGACATACATTATCAACATTGAAACATCTTCCGCAAGAAGGTCTGAACATCCTGTTACAGGTATACAACCACGTGTGGACTACAGGTTGCTTTCCACCCTCTTGGCGGACAGCCCTCATTATTCCCATCCCCAAACCTGGAAAAGATCTTTCATAATCCATCTAACTACCGTCCAATAGCTTTGACCAGCTGTGTCTGTAAACTGATGGAGAAAATGGTCAATGCTAGGCTCATGTGGAAACTTGAAAACCGATGGCCTTTTAGCGAAAGAACAGTGTGGTTTCCGCAAACATCGTAGTACAGTTGACCATTTGATTCGTCTGGAATCTACACTTAGGAACGCTTTTTTAAACAGACAGCATGCAGTGGCAATTTTCTTTGACTTGGAGAAGGCCTACGATACACCTGGAAGCGGGATACTTCATGATCTCCACGATCTGGGTTTTCGAGGTCATCTTCCTCTTTTTATTCAAAATTTTTTGGCAGAACGACAGTTTCAGGTCCGGTTGGCACCACTCTCTCTGATGTCCACGAGCAGGAGTTGGGTGTTCCCCAGGGAGCATACTGTCTCCTGCCCTCTTTAGTATTAAAATCAACAACATTGTGAAATCAGTTCAGCAGGGTTCAGACTGCTCATTGTTTGTAGATGATTTTGCTGTCTACGCAACTGGAAGCCTGTACCCGAGTGTCCAGCGCAGGCTCCAGCTTTGCGTAGATAAAATCCATCGATGGGCGATGAAAACGGTTTCACCTTTTCTGCTACAAAAACCCAATGTATCACTTCCATAACTTCCGTCCAGTTTTTTCCAGATCCGGAACTTCAAGTAGGGAAATCTCCCATTCCAGCTGTTAAAGAGGCCAAATTTCTGGAGTCATTTTGACCAAAAACTTAACTTTCTCAGCCATATTAAAAACCTCAAAACTGCTTGCCAAAAGGCACTGAATATTCTGCGGGTCGTAGCACCACACCGACTGGGGCGCTGATAAGAAAACTTTGTTGCACCTCTACAGAGCCCTGGTCCGTTCTAAAACTGGACTACGGTTGTGCTGTGTACGGCTCCGCAAGATCATCTTACCTCAAACTCTTGGACCCTATCCACCATCAAGGGCTTCGTCTCTGTCTTGGAGCGTTCCGCACCACCCCTGTGTACAGCCTGTACGCAGAGGCAGGTGAACCTTCACTGTCCAATCGCAGGCGAAACTGTCTTGAATTATTATATCCGACTGTTCTCAGAACCACAGAATCCTGCCTATGACTGTGTTTTTGACCCTCCGTTCCAAAGTAAGTTTGAAAATAACCCGAAATGTATTCCGCCGTTTGGGCTCGTATGCAGCCTCACGTGCGGAATGCAGGTAATAGACCTGGGAGTAGTTTCCGATTTTTCCAAGTTTCCGGATCAACCTCCATGGACCTTTTCACACCAGAGATTCGTTTTGATCTCGCAGCTTTCCGTAAGGAGTCTACCAGCTCTCTGGCGTACAAGGCTTTGTATGCCGAGCTCTGTTCCAAATTCCCATCCTATCAAAAAGTTTTCACTGACGGTTCCAAGTCTGAGGATGGAGTGGCCTGTGCAGCCTACTGCCCTGGGGCTCCTTCTCAGATATTGTTGGAACATATACATTCAGATGCTTCTGTCTATTCTGCTGAACTTACTGCTCTAGTACTGGCTTTGAAGATAATCTCCCATTCTTCGAGGAGGGACTTTTCTGGTTCTGTCGGATTCGCTGTCAGCTTTGGAGGCCATAGCTGGCCGCAACCTTCAGCATCCAGAACTTTTTTTTTTTTTTGAACTTTTTAGCAAGTTGAAGGCGGACGGTTACAACATTACTCTTGCTTGGGTTCCTGGCCATGTTGGCATCGGCGGGAACGAAATGGTTGATCGTTTAGCCAAGAACGCCACAAGAGAGAAACTGTCCAACACTTATATCCCCGCTCAATGTGAAACCCAAAATTAACGATTATGTGAGAGACCTCTGGCAGGAGGATTGGAACACACAGACGAATAACAAACTCTTTCAGATCCGTCCAAACCTAAGACTTCCTCCCATCTACGTCGGGTGGTCGTAAAGAGGAAACGGTTCTGTGCCGGCTGCACACCGGCCATTCGTATTTTACCCATTCTTACCTTTAAAGAGTGAAGAAGCTCCGTGGTGCATTCCATGTCATGCACCACTCACAATGAAACATGTTCTTTTAGAGTGTTGGGACTTGCACGATGTGAGACACAAACATTTTACAGCGGAGTCCATGAAGATCCTGTTCAGGGATGTCCCGCCTGACGTGATCCTTGGGTTTTTGAGAGAAATTAACATTTTTCATCTGATTTGAGATTTTACGGAAGAAGGATTTTTAACAAAGTTTCTGGTTCGTTTGTAGACGATGTCATTTAACGAGATGTGTGAAAGTTTTTTTTTTTTTTTTTTTTAAATGACTGGTGAGTTGATTTTAAACGTGGTGACAGCCCTGATGTGGCCCTCTGCGGTCGGCTGGGCTATAAGCAACATTATCTTATCTTATCTTATCTTTGTAGCAGAACACTTAGGGTCAAGAGAAGTAAATGTTGCAACAGCAGAAAAAATCTTCAATGCAGTGTCTGGCATTCTATCAGAAAGAAAAGTCGACTGGTCTCAAGTTGTTTCGTGCTTGATGGACAATTGTAATACAATGAGAGGCAAAAAGGGTGGAGTAGAGGCTTTGATCAAAAGCAAAAAGACGGGAAATTCATTATTCAACACTTCATGTGCCTTAACTACAATCTGATACCAGATTCAGCAACGTAAGTATTCATAGTGTTTGTGAAAGGTGTTAGTAATGAATCGATGAATGTTGTTAATTTTCAGGTTTACAAGAATTTGAAACTTATTTTATAGATTGGTTTCAGGTTTTGGGTTCAGGAATTTTTTTGGTTCAGGTTTCGGAACTCTTTGGTACTATCACCCCTGTGTCCATCCCTTGGTCCGGCCTGACGGGCTATGCCTTTCCCCCGTTCCCCATTCTGGGAAAAGTTCTCCGCAAGGCAAGGGAAGATGCAGCCACGCTTATTCTGGTGGCTCCACGCTGGCCGGCCCAAGCGTGGTTTCCGGAACTGTTACACCTGTCGCACGTGCCCCCGATACCGCTCGCCTTAAAGGCAAGGTCCCTGCTCCAGCCGCGGTCAGGCATTCCACACGGCAATCCAAACGTGCTGCATCTTCACGCCTGGCTACTGTGCGGGACGCGCTGTCTGCTCGAGGCGCCTCCCCAGCGGTAATCGGCCTTGTGGAACATGCCCACAGGTCAGGCACCCAAAGTGTCTATAGTGTCCACTGGAATGGCTGGCTATCTTGGTGCTCCAGCCACGCAGTATCACCTCATTCTCCTTCTCAATGCCAATTGGCGAACTACCTAGCCTTTCTGTCATCGGAGAGAAATCTTTCAGCCTCCTCTGTTAAGGTTCACAGGGCGGCTATTTCCACCACTATCCGCCAGTTAGGGGGCCCCTCCTTCGGGACGACCCTCTTCTGCGGGATCTGGTCAGAGGAGCGGCCCTACAGGAGGCCCGATGCCCCCGCCGTGTCCCGGCGTGGGATCTTTCTTAGTCCTCTCCTCCCTCAGGCTTCCCCTTACGAGCCCATCCGGGAGTGTTCTCTGAAATTCCTTTCCTTCAAAACAGCCTTTCTCGTTTCCCTGGCCTCAGGGAGGCGCTGCAGTGAGGTCCACGCCCTTAGTGGCCTGCCTAGGGACGTCGCTTTTCCGAACCGGATGGCTCGATATCTCTTCGCCTCCTCCCAGAGTTTTTAGCGAAAAACCAGTTGCAGGTTCTTCTTCCCCGACCATCTCCATTCTTCCTCTCACTTCTATTCTCGCCCCGGACGACGAAGACCGCACTCTCTGTCCGGTTCGCGCTTTGCGGGAGTATAGGAAACGCACGAAATCTTCTCGTTCCAAGCAGCGCCACCTGTTTCTCTCTTACAACGAAGGTTATAAGGAGGACATCAGGCGCTCTTCAATCTCTCGATGGCTGAGAGAAGTCATTAAAGCTGCGTACGCGAGACCTGAGGGGGATTTGGCTGTTTTCTCACCTAGACCTCATGAGATTAGGGCATGGGCGTCTTCGCTGGCAGTAGCTCATAATGCCAGCATTCAGGGTGTGCTAGATGCCGCATATTGGCGGTCCCCTGGCACCTTCATCCAATTCTACCTGCGCGACGTTTCTCGTCTGCGTGATGATGGGTCTAGGGCATCGCATCAGCTGTGGTGGCGCAACATTCCATCTCCGCCACACGATCCGGCCCTTCTTGCTCCTCCAGGCGGTAACCAGGTGAGCCCTCCTTCCAGGTAGTGCGACTCTGCATTAGTGAGCCACGGTATAGTATGTGTAATTAAAAGGAAATTTTCATTCTAAAATTACGTTTAATCTAACAAACTTACCGTGGCTCACGCAGAGACCCTCCCTACCTCCCCGCCTTCCTGGTTCCATCAGGAGTTCTCAGTCAGGTTTTAATATACCTCGAAAAGAGGACTGTTCTGAGCATGCGCGAGGCACGAGACCCTTTCAGGGGTTTTGTTGTCCGTACGGACTTTATTGTATACGGGGCAGGATAGCAAATTGCTGCCGCTTATTGCATTAGTGAGCCACGGTAAGTATGTTAGATTAAACGTAATTTTAGAATGAAAATTTCCTTACATGGAAGACCTTTAGTAAACAAAGTTTGGAGATGCAAGATAGTCTGATGCTTTTTAATTTCAATCACCAGAACCATTTACCCTTGGTTAACTCCGAAGAAAGTTGGGTATGCTAATCGTTTCTTAAGTGACAAGGGTATGATTTCTGGGGTAGGTACTATGAATGAAGCTAAAACTGTCTACTTCCATGTGCAGAACATTCTATTTATCTGCAGTTTCATTTGCTTGTAAGTGCATTCATAAGTATTTTGATAGTCCATAGACTCTAGCCATGAAGATATTACTACACCTCATTTTTCCAAGTTCTGGTTTTATCTTCAGCCGCGCCACTCTTCCACCATTCTTTCTTTCACTGACCTGTGATCAAGACTTGTCGGGTAAGCCACCCCTCATAAGTCACAGGTCAGTGAAAGAAAGAATGGTGGAAGAGTGGCGCAGCTGAAGATAAAACCAGAACAACTTGGGAAAAATGGCATTCATAAGTCAAAACTGTCTAGGTTGAACAGTTGTGTTACTTCACAAGATGGACAGATTTCTAAGATGTTGACAATAAACGACAAAAGTCATGGATGACTGAAAGACCGAGAAAGTCGAAGCACATACTAGAAAAAAACATCCCTGAAAACAAACGCTAAATGTGTCCAAGAAAAGATAATAGCCAGGAGCAAGTGTACCAAATTCATCCAAAAGGCCAAAAACTAAGGAGTTAGCATATAATCAATGTGTAACTAGATGATTGTCCCGTTTGCAGTTACAAAAAATGCAATCATGACATCTTCATAAAGCACAGGGATCAGACTCCACAGGATCAATCCAAGAACTGACTTACCTAAATATAGTCAAGGCTATGGAATCGGGATATGTTAGAGACGACTAGGGAAAAAATGGGATTTTTTTGTTGGTTGGTTGGTTTGGGTTCTGTTGATGTTCGTGTGTGTTTTGTTTTGTTCTGTTTTTGTTTGATTTTCTTTTCAGGTTCAACGGTAGATCCTCTGAATTTGCAGATCAGTAACTTCAACAGAGGGGAAAAACGGACGTCAATGATCTGATGAACAAGTGCCACCTGTCGACCTCCACTGAAGCCAATGCAAAATACGTGCTGTTAGGGAAATCCACAGAGCATCCATGGAAGTAATGGAAGATCAGGCAAACAGGAAAACTGAAGGAACTGGCCCAAGAATTGACAGATACTCGGGGCACATCTTGGCCTGCGCTGAGCAAAGTCGGACCAAAGAACTATGGAGAAATGCAGATTCTTGTCATAATTCACAGTAGCATAGCATAGCAGATCATTTTCTTTGCAAACAATATTTGTTGCATGTTGAACATGAAAGTAGCTGACCACTGGAGTTATTGATTCAACTATCCATAGGATATATGGCGGCCAAATTATAGAGTAGTAGAAAATACAAGAAAATTACGGTCGCTATTGTATTTTCTGTTATTCGGGGCTTAAGGTGGTACAAATTGGTGCCCAGAGATAAGCAAACATTTGCTTTGCTCATAATTAGCCTTCAGACAGGAGAATTTTTCAAGCTGGAAAGTTTGTGAAGTTGCTCGACCTGAGCGATTTCTGTGTGTACTTGTTTTGTTCATACTGCACCACTTATACATGGTCATAATTTATTATTGGACTCACTGGTTTTACTCAACAATTACAATTACAAGGTAAGCAGATTCATTCTTCAATTTGTTTTCGTGTATTGATTATTTTATCAAACATGTCAAAAACGCGACGAAGCGAACAAAAAGCACGGAGGACACACGGACTCTGCGGTCAAACCAAAACTAAGTCCCAAATCGAAAGTAAACATAGGAACGAATGGTCTCGCTGCCTGGCAGTGTCTACAATGCAGTGATACTTGCGACGATGAACAAGAAAATTCGATTAAATGCTTTGCCTGTAAAAAAAATGGGCTCACGAAAAATGCTCGGGGTTAAGCCCACAACTGTTCGAAACGTTTTGTGACCCAAACCAGCCCAATTTGGAGTGGATTTGCCAACAGTGTGTGGACGCCAAAAATGAGGTACAGGCAAGGCAGGACCCACGTATCGACAAATTACTGGACCTGATACCACCTGTGGGTGCTCTCAGTGCTCGTATGGAGAATCTAGAAAAGAAACCTTGGTGAAAACCTACCCAAAAAAAATTGAAGAAGTAGTAGACGGGAAACTGGCCGAGGCCATGGAGGAGTAGAGAGAGGTGGAAAAGAGGAAGAAAATCTCATCACAGTGAACCTGAAAGAGAGCTCAAAGACTGATATCAAAGAGAGGATTGAAGACGACCTGTCTGCTCCCAAGAAACTGCTGGGGAAGCTAGTCACTTTGGATGAGGGGGATGTAAGTAACCCAATCAGACTGGGCAAAGAAGGTGGGAATAAACCAAGATTGAGTCACTAACAAGAAGCAAGAGATCCAGAAAAAGGCCCCTGAACTGAACAGGGACGTGAGGGACAAGGACAAGAGAGTCTTTGTGAATCCGGACTACACCATGAAAGAACGCGAGACCCACAAGATGTTGAGGGGTGAGTTTTAAAAAACGCATTGAAGACGGTGAAAAAAAACTTAGCAATACGCCAAGGAAAGATAGTGACCATAAAACCAAGAACGACCAATGACAGGACTGGTGCAGGAAACAGTGGTGGGAGTGACGGGATTGACTGGATCAAGGACATGCACATAGTGTAAATAAAACAAACAAAAATGGAAGAATGAATAGTAAGAGAGGGAGTCATGACAGTACAAGGTATGGAGTGAATGGATGCTCGGTACTGTACACCAATAGGACAGCTTTTTGAACAAAAAGATGAGTTTTTTACAAGAATACATTAAATAAACCTAGTATAATTTGTCTCACTGAAATAAAACCCAAGAATGCTAAGAATTTCATCGAATCAGAATACCATATTCCAAACTACGATATGTTCTTAAATAACAAAAGTAGAGGGGTAGCAGTATAATACAGAGAAATCCTTAAACGCACGTGAATGTGAAAAACTAAACGCATCTGAGTTCCAGGAAAGTGTATGGTGCACATTTAATACCAATGATAGAAACACAGTATTACTTGGCTGCATCTATAGAAGTCCTAATGAGAGTTCTGAAGCTAATGAGGAATTGACCTGTTAAAATCTGATATAATGTTAAAATTTGACAAAGTATTGATTATGGGTGACTTCAATTACCCATTTGTCAGATGGGATGGAAAGTGGCCAGGGGAGAAAGGTGAGCAAATTGTGGAAAGAATCAATGATGCATACTTGATGCAGAAAGTTAACAAACCAACAAGGAGGAGACCAGGACAGAACCCAACTTTAGATGACTGGATATTAGTGAATGAGGATAATCTTATTTCAGAAATTACACACCAGGATCCAGTTGGAAAAAGTGACCATGATGTATTGTCCTTTGAATTTTATGTATTAACAAACTACAACATGAAACCAAAGGCAAGATATATTTCAATCTAAACAAAGGAAATTATAACCAACTGAGAAGTATATACAGTAACCACGATTGGACAACTATGGACCAAATGAATGTAGAAGATAGTTGGAATTACCTCAAAGGAGTACTAACAACAGGTATGGAAGAGTGCATTCCAAAAGTGAAAAAGGTTCGGTAAAAAACAAAGCCGATATGGATGGATGGAAAAGCATTTAAAACAAATCAAAAGAAATACAAGATGTTCAAAAGATACTTGTGCACCAAATCAGGACGGGTTTAAACTTAAGATATATTGAAAATAAGGAATTTAAGCAACAGAATTGTTAAGAGAAGCCGTAAAAATTACGAAAGAGAATAGGTAAAGAAAGTAAAAGTAACCCCAAAATGTTCTGGAAATATGTTAAAGAAAAGATAAAAATAAACACTGGAATAGGCACATTGAAAAGGAAAGATGGCAGTTTGGTAGATAACGATAAAGAAAAGGCAGAAACGCTAAACGACTTCTTCTCTAGCGTTTTTACACGTTGAGGACCTAAGTAGCGTCCCAAACTTACCAGAGTGTTCCCGATCTGGTGTATCTATAGGTGATGTAAGGGTAACCACGCATGCAGTTAAAAAACCAAATTGAAAGAGTTAAACCCTAACAAGTCTCAAGGTCCGATCTCATTCCACCATGAGTGTTAAAAGTAGTAAGTGATGAGATAGCAAGTCCACTATGTAATATATTTGACAAATCCTTAAAACAGGGTCCTTGCCTAGAGATTGGAAGACTGCCAGAGGTCACAGCTATATTTAAAAAAGGTTCCAAAACAGACCCAGGTAATTACAGGCCGGTGAGTTTGACTTGTATTGCATGTAAGATTTTAGAGAGCTTTGTAAGGGATGTGGTAGTTGCGCATTTTACTGAAAATGACTTATATGCTAAATACCAACATGGATTTAGGAAAAAGAGATCATGTGTCACACAATTACTAGAAGTAATCGACAACCTAACAGAATTGGTAGATAAGGGGGAGCCAATTGATATAATGTACTTGGACTTTAGAAAGGCATTTGATTCGGGTCCCCCACGAAAGGCTACTAACTAAACTAAAAGCATATGGAGTAAATGGTAATGTTCTAACTGGATCAGAGGTTTTCTTAAAGGAAGATCACAATTAGTGAGAGTGGGAGAAGAGAGATCCAAGACATCTGAGGTCCTAAGTGGAGTTCCACGGGGTAGTATTCTAGGGCCCATATTATTCACTGTGTTCATTAATGATTTACCGGACATGACTCAAACCACATGCAAATATTTGCAGATGACACAAAAAATATATGATAAGGCAACAAACAGTACAAAGATCCAACATGATATAAACAAGCACAAGAATGGTCAGATGAATGGAACCTTTACTTCAATGTAGCAAAATGTAAGGTGATGCACACTGGCAAAAAAGAATTAAACAGTTTGAATGTACTATGATTGTGAACGACGAATAAATATATGTGATGAAGAAACGGATCTGGGAGTAACCTTTGATAAAGATCTATCCTTTGATCCTCATATCCAGAGAGTTGTGAACAAAGCAAATCAGATGATGGGACTCATCAGGAGAACTTTTACCTTTCTAGAAAAGGAGACATTTGTCAAGTTATTAAAGCATTTGTTAGGCCCCATCTCGAATACGCTAATGTAATTTGGAGTCCCCATCTCAAGAGACAGTCAAAAATGATAGAAAATGTACAAAGGCGAGCTACTAAAATCCTGAAAGAATGTAGTAATTTAAACTATGAAGAAAGATTACATTATCTCCAATTACACTCACTGAAAGGAAGGAGGATCAGAGGAGACCTAATCCAATTTTTAAAATATTCCATAATTATGATGATGTTAATGTGCATGCGCTTTTCAAATTTTTAGAAGTGGATTGCACGAGAAATAATGAAGGCAAGATTTTTATCAGACATTGCCATACTAACAAAGAAAGTCTTGTTTTACTTTCAGAATTGCTAATTATTGGAATGCACTGCCTACTAACACCAAATATGCACCTCGACATCAACAGCTTTAAAAAAAAACTCCTAGATGAAGACCCTAAATTGAAAGATCTTTTCTTTAGTGTGGATTGAATTAATGTTATTTATAAGATAGGCATGCAACCAGACTGAAATTAAATTGAAAATAACGAGGGGACGCAAATAGGCCGTAAGGCCTAAGGCTAAAAAAAATTTAAAAGCCGTCCCTACTACTACTACTACTGCTACTACTATCCACCGAAAAAGAAACGAAACTAAAACACAAAGACTCCTTCATAACTAGTAATAATCAGCAGTTGATGGTTGGGTACTAAAGGGTTAAATAAAGACCAACTTCATAGAGATGCTGCAACAAACAGAAGGATATCTAGTAAAGTGAAATGAAAACCCTACCTTCACTCCAAAATGCCTACCATACGCACAGTGAATCAAGAAATCAAGACCGATATTGCGGCAAAACTCACAAGAAATCAATTTTAATGTGACTATTAAGAAAACTAGCAAATGTATGTTCAGCCACAGCAATTTTTTTTTCATACACAAAGATGGTAAGGGGAAAAGACTAGACGAAGAAAGAAGTGGTTTGATAGAAACTGTCATTCTCAAAGAAGAGGTTAGATCACTTTGAACGCTGTCAACAGAAACCCCCAAAACAAACTGACGAAAATACTTTTCACGATGTAAAACAATATAATCCACTCTAAAAGAAAACCAAGAAAAACATGACGGAACAAACTTAATTTTCTAAATGAAACCCTAGAAACAGAATACCAATTCCCATGTGGGAAAACCGTAAGAGAACTACAAACATTCAGTCACAAAATTTATGACCATGAAAATCTCAGCGGACATGTCAAAACACTGATCGGCGATGGGAGAAATAAGATCGCAGAGTTTTGAAACTGAACAGTGGTCAACAGTAGTCAAGGGGTTAAATAATAGAATCAGTTAGGCTGGGAAATGTTCGAAAGGGAAGAAAGGAAAGCTGTTAAAATCTTATTATAAGTGTTCAATATGCCAAGCGGCCAGTCCCCAGCCCAGCAATTATGATTCGCTAGGAAAAATGTTTTGCAGCATAATGTATGGAGTAGGCCTACTTAGATATTCTTGAGGCAAACCATCTCTTGGCAAAGGAGCAAGCAAAAAAAATTAAGGTTCAGAAAGGGATCACGGACCAATATTCAGAATGTCAAAAGTAGTTGGTAAGGTCTGAAAAATAGAACTAAAAGACATTGCTCCCATTTATTGATTCAAGTAAGCATTCAATAATATATGGCGCGAAGCACTACTGAGAAATATGAGAAGAAAACAAACAGCAGGAGTAATTGAAAATGCTACCAAATAATAAAAGACCTGTACACCAGGGCGACGATTTGCACAGGAGCCCAATCTGGTCTCACTGAGGAAATATTAGCACAGAAAGATGCCCTCCGAGGTAACACCCCTTTGCTCAACCTCATTTAACATATTCGTAAATGACATTGTCAGATATCTCAGAAACCATAGTTCCCCAAGAATTTCCTATCTAGAGCAAGTCGAAAATCCGTATCTTTTGCTTGCAGATGGTATATCTCCTCAACTTCAAAACGGGGACATCGACGTAAAATAAAACCAGATACATAACTTCTGTTTAGATTGAGAACTGAAAATTAACACAGAGAAAACAAAGGTCATTAGATTCACTAAGACACACCCTGCAATACCAATATTTTTATACCGTGACGAAAACGTCATTGAAACTGTGGACCAATATAGATATCTTGGAGCCGTCTTTCATAAACGTGGACATGTTACAGATCCCCAAGAACGCTTAACAAGGCATGGCAATAAAGCTGCACATATTTTGAGGGAGAACATTTTATGGACCAAAATGTAAATATGATGATAATCACAACTCTGTGTGACTCTTTAGTCTAGTCAGCGATAGGATTACAGCACGTCTAGGAAATTAGGGGAAAATTTAGTGTGACTCGACTAAAGTTTAGTATCAACATTAAACTGAAAACGCTTCTTGTTGACTTCTGGAATAAACAAAGGAAAAAAAAATATATCTGAGCTCTAATTTCATGCCACATATCCCACTGAATACAAACAGGCAGTTTATTTGCGCACCACATTGACATAAATTTCAGAAAAAGCATTAACGAATAGTCCACCTATGAAATCCAGATCGAGAGATGTCGTTATTCAAAAAACACTGACGGAGAAGATAGACTATGCACGACAATCCCAAGCCGTGGAAGACGAAGTACATTTTCTCGATCACTGTAACTTATTTTGACCAATAGCGTAATGACCTGGTGAGGAGGGTAAAAAAATATATAAATAAAAATAATAAAATAAAAGAACCACTTGGATTTTCCATCACAGACTAAATGAACAGGAGAAAAAAACAAATATTGGAGCTCATGTTAATGGACTGTTTCCAACCTGTACTTGCGAATATATCCTGTTGTGTTTCTCCATCCGGAGACAGAAATAAGATTCTGATACCACAGTACATTCTTTCTCTCTGCTCTTATTCTGAAGTTGTAAAGCGTGACGATGTTGAAATCAATGTAATTGAATGTTTTAACCTGATCACCTGTGTCCCCGCAAAACCTCTGGTTTTCATTGGGGAACAAAAATGTTCTCGCCCACGAGGATGACCAGATAGAAGAATTGTACACTCATCTTGATAAACAAGTCGTCAACAAGGTTTTGACAAGTAAGGAAACCATGGTTTAGGGAGGTTTGAATGTCAAGATCGGTTTAGATTCCGAAGAACAGGGGGGGGGGGAATTTGGGGTCCCTACTGTGGTGAGATCCCCGGTAATAGGGAAGCCAATCTAGATTTGAAACAGTTCGGTGACTCAGCTGTGGCAACCTCCGTAACAATGCATTCCGTCTGGGATGGACATCCGTCCCAGTGTTGTCCCAGGGCGAGGTGTCATATTTGCAAGTGCTGTTGTTTTTTTTCTGGAGCCCGGGGCCGGATGGGGTCGAACTGGCAGAAATTTTGAATTAGGGACGTTCATGATGGAACCCGTTATGGAATCTGCAGTAGAACAACTCCAGGTGAGCTAGTTTTCGTGCACTTACAGCGTGCGTCAATCCATTGGCTGAGGGTGGAATTGTTTGTCAGGATGTAAGGCAATGTTGGTTCGTAGTCTTGTTGCTCTGTATTATTTTGATCTCCCCAATTGCCGGATCTTACTGATGGTTTAGGATCCCACAAAACTACTGCCCACTCCAGTATAGAACGAAGAGTCTCTGATTTTAGACTGGCGCTTCTTTGGAGGGTGGATCTGTAACTCCAGGTAGGCAGGTTGTTCCCGAGTCAGGCTGGGACTAGGTTGCGGTGGTTGGTTAGGAAGAAATTTTCCCGTCAGTTTTTCTTCTTTCTCATGTCGCTTCCATCACTATCTGTTCCACCTAGGCCATCGGTGACGTCAAATCATTGTCCAGGACGGGGGAAATCGTGATGGTATTGCACTAAATTGATGTATTATTAGTCAGGCTTAACACACCAAGGTTTTTCTTTGCACTCATACATGCTATGCACACTCATGCGCCCACCAAACATTCACCTCTCTCTGGGAATGTGATGTCACGTGAGCACAAGAAATAAAATTTCTATGCTACTTATAATCAAACATAAAAAATCCAATTACACAAAAGAAACAAATCAACACATAAAAGATCAATCCCAGGTTATAATAAAAATGACTTCTTATCTGGCCAGGTTTTCACACACACAACCACACTTTCACACCACACCACAGTTCTTGAAAAAGTCTCTTCACGTCTTCTTCAGCACTGCTTGATGGTGATGCCCTTTGGTGCTGGCTCCAGGCTTCAGGACTGGGTCTTCGTGGTCGTCTCTGGGATCTCGGAAAGTAGAATTCTTCTTCTTTGTCTCTTTCACCATATCTGGGTTTCAAATTCAGTTTGTCTGTCTTCACCGCCTCTGGGCTTCAAATTGTTTTTTCCCTTTTCTTCCAGCTTTTCCTTTTAACCCTTTAAAATTTAGCTGTCTCTTCTATCTCCCAGACCACGTTTCTCTCGACCCTATGTCTGCCCACTCCTCTCCTCTCTCCCTCTCCTCTGCCTTCTCTCTCTCTCGTGGTGGTCTTCTGTGCACGTTGTTCTCCCTCAGTTTTATATAGGGATGGAAACAAAGGTTTTCCCCTTCGGGCCTTTGCCTTTGTCCTTTGCTGTTTCTAAAACCCCCTAGTTCACATTTCCCCTGAATTTTTCCCATTCGCTACATTCTTCCACACTTCAGCATTTACACACATCCTGCCTAATTGATTAGCAAACACTTGGCAACGATGGACATCGAAATTTCCCGTCGACTTCGGAGGTCACTTAACACAGTAATTATCTTAGGAGGGCTACGACAACGTCCACGCGCATTCATCCAGCCTGACAATAGAACCAACACAGTGACCCGGAAATTTACCATCTAAACGGTCCAAGACTCCTGCTCTTCAATGACTGTTTACAAAAGACTCAGCGGGATGGGTCTAGCGCCCACTTGGTGCACCAAAGGTCCTTGTGGTTACATCCCTCCCGCTTTCGCTATCGGACAGGTCCGAAAATCTCTACTACCTTATGTGCCATCTGTCACCTACCACTTGTCCTCCTTGACACAGTTCGACCGTGTGCGATGGGTAAGGTACCCTGGTTAATGGGTCTATTACCTATTTGTATCTACGTACAACGTCCCTTTGCTTCTAAGCGTTTAATGCCTTTTGTGAGAGGTTTCAAGCCCTTTGGGCACTCATGAATTTGTAATGGATGTGTGGTTTAAGATCTGCTTTCTTCAGCGGTTTTTTTGTTTGTTGGTTGGTTGGTTGATGGGTGTGTTTGTGTGTGTGTGTGTGTGTGTGTGTGTGTGTGTGTGTGTGTGTGTTTTTGTTTTGTTTTGTTTTTTTTGTGAACCAGTGCCACTATCCAGGACGATTTGACCTGATAACGACTGCTGACAGCATTGCAAACATGCCAGGCACAATGGGGTGACTCGCTCACTGAAAGCTTTTAAGGTCTCGGGACATACTCTGAGTGGGAATGACAGGAGCAGAATAGTAGTGTGTGGCATCGTTGCAGCTTTATCTTGATCAACAATAGTTCATATATTTCCTTTCTTTTTTTTTTTTACATTATTTTTCAAAGCCAAACAAATTATAAACAACATAAACAAAAGTGTATAGGCCTACATGTCAACATACAAACATTACTTTTACTGAAAGAAAAGAACAATCATCTGTGTGAATAAGAGAAGCAAGGACATAAAGAACTCAATGTGTGAGGAGTACCAATATATTAAACGAAATATCCTTAGAAACAATATTTGTTGTCAGTAGGCTAGGTCAGGCAGGTCTTCAGTGACAGCGGTAAATGTTCCTACCCCTGTTTGCTTTGCTCGCCGGGTCTCCGTAGTGGAACACTGTGTAACCTCATGTGAAGACACCTGCATTCACAAGGGTTGCAGGCCGGCCAAACCAGACGGTTACGCTGACTGATCTCGCGGGTCGTCTGGACTGTGGGCAAGCACTGCGCGGCTTCGACATCGTATGCAGGTCAAATCGCGTCACGACTCCAAAAGTTGGCTTACGGGAACGATTTGACGGGGAAAGCACTGACGGAATGAATGTTTGCCGTCTGATTTAAACTTACAGGCTGTATCTCAACAATGAGCGCGCAATCCAGTCGATCTCTAGCGTCCCTCCCCATCCTCCCTCTCTCTCTCTCTGTGCCCTCCTCCTCCACCATTTTTCATTCCCTCGTAACCACCTCTCTCCTCCTTTTCTCAGTCGCAAGGCTATATAAAAAAAAATTAAAAAAATAAAAAAGGGAAGAAAATGAATAGCTCTACTAACTTTTAAAAAGGGGAGGAAAAAAAAGCCTCCCCGGCGGGGAATTGAACCCCGGTCTCCCGCGTGACAGGCGGGGATACTGACCACTATACTACCGAGGACCTGTTTACAAATGGTAAACTTTATAGTTACAAAGTTTGTATACAAAACCGAAGAACGCGTCCGTTTTGGTCATGGGGTCACGCACACATGGTCTACACCATTTCTACGAAGATACAGTAATATGTTATATAGTCCTGGTAAGTGTGTTCAGATTTAAGATGATCTTAGCATTAGAATTGCAGGATCAATAACATACACTTCCGCGTGTTTCTTAACGCAAAATTTTGCATCCTCTCCCTTTTCTCTGGTTCTGGCTTCAACTTTATTGCAGTAATTTACTCTAAAACCTGTTAACTCAAATGTTCCGCAATCTGACTGTTAAAGAAGAATAAACT
>CM031608.1:6305008-6442508 GCA_018398815.1 Conus ventricosus
TTTAGCTTGATTTTTTCTCTGTTTTTTTCCCCCACGAAATACCCAGTCCCCAGTGGAGCAAACAGAACTGCGGGAAAACTGTGAGAATGCCGTGAAATCAATGTTTAAAAAAAGTACTAGGAATGACTGATGACGATTTGATGGAAACAGCTAAGCCCCCTCCTCCCTCCCTCTCCCCAGTCCGATCATTGCTTCGGCAAGTTTAAAGACAAGGAACGCATTCTGGCCGGCAGGAAGAAGACTCTTTGAGGCAAATGAAATCTAACATCTTCATCAATGAGGACTTCACTCCATGAGTAAGGGAGATGCGCCGCCTTCTACCGTGGTTCCTCAAGAGTGCCAAGTCAGAAATGAAACGAGCTTTCCTTCGTTTCAAAGTGGCGTGACTGCGGGCAGAAACTGAAACAAACTTAAAAAGAAAAAGAATTGAAAAAGAAAAGAAAAAAAAAAAAAAGGAAATTAGAAAAGAAGAATGACTCTTCCGCCGAATGAAAGCAACAATATTACAGGACAAATCACGACGCGTTTGGTTTTATTCAGGCGAGACAAACAACATTCAAGAGAATGAAAACGAAGAACATAAAACTTTGTAAATGATTGTTCGTTCTTCGTTATTATTGTGTTGAATGTTGTTTGTTTTGCCTGAAGAAGACCAAACAAGTCGAAACGCCTCGTGTTTCTCTTGTAGTGTGTTCGTGTCTTTCGTTCGGCGGAATAGTAATAATTTTTCTTTGAGCTTTTTTTCGGTTTGACAGCATGGTCATTGAAGAAAAGTCGTTCATTTATATTGGTACAACCAAAGGCCCGGTGCTAAGGCAGGGGTGGGGCTGAAGGCTAGGCCGACCCAGCCAGCAAGCAACATGCAGCAATGATGTCCATCCTCGCCCTCCACTGACCGATTCCCGTTCCCATGATCCAACAGTTTCCTTTCCTCAGCTTCCACTGAAAGATCCCCGTTTGCAGCCTCCACTAATTGATTCTTGTTCTCAACCCCCACTCGATGATTATTGTTTCCATTGAAAGATTCCCGTTTCCAGCCGCCACTGAATGATTCTTGTTCTCAACCCCCACTCGATGATTATTGTTTACTAAAAGATTCCCGTTTCCAGCCGCCACCGAATGATTCTTGTTCTCAACCCCCACTCGATGATTATTGTTTTCACCCGTCACCATTTGATTACCGTTTCACTGTTGACAGTTTAGCAACTGACAAACCTACATTGACAGACGACACAGATATTAACATTTCTTTTGAAACGATATGAACATGACAGTAGATTACCAAATTGCAGGTAATATAACACTATTAGCCAACAGGTTGACAATGGACATCATGACGGACGTTAGACACAACAGATGACGTTGGAAATGACTGACACACAAATAGTGGTAACCATATTCAAGGACTCTCAATTAAACTGATAAATGCAGCGTGAAAATCTTTCTGTGAAAAATTCAAAATCTTTGCACTTTCAAAAACGTGGTCTTGCCAAGCCAGTCAAATCGATAAAGTATTTCTGGATCGCACAGTATTCTTGTCTTCCCCATCCAGAGACTGAAAAGGGGCGCAACAGTGTGTGTGTGTGTGTGTGTGTGTGTGTGTGTGTGTGTGTGTGTGTGTGTGTACATGACAGTAAAGACATATAGGATACGACTTGTGGAATCAGCTAAGGATAGGGCTTTCTTGAAAATTGGTAAGAATGATTTGAATTCTTCTGATGTTTTGGTTGGTTTTGTATATGTTGCCCCTGAACGTTCTGTTTTTTTTTTTTTTTTTTTTTTTTTTTTTGAGGATGGTAAGAATGATATTGAGATTGCTGACAAATACATGTCACATTATACAAATACTTTCCAATTTGACTGGGATTTTGTGTGGCGATTTCAACGTTGTGACATTTTATCTGTCGGATGTTGAACTAACTGTCATTCAGTGGATACCCTCACACTGCAACATAGCAGGCAATGAGGAGGCAGACCGACTGGCGAAGGAAGGAGGACAGCAGCCACAAGAGGAACAGGAAATCTCCTATGAAGAGGCCAAGACGATCATCAAGGAGAAGCAGAGGAAAAGATGGCTTCAGCTACATCCAGATTATAACCAGACAGATCCCTACTACCTCCTACCCAAACCAGACCAAGTGAACATTGTGAGGCTGAGGACGGGCCACTCCAGGCTACACCATCACATGTTCACAAGGTTCCGCATTGGCGAGTCTGCAGTGTGCCCCTGCGGTACAGCCCCAATGACAGTGGAACACTTCCTACAGGACTGTCCAACACACCATAACCTGAGAGCAAAGACCTGGCCTGCTGACCAACCGATGAGCGAGAAACTCTATGGATCTCTGGAGGACCTCCGCCGGACGGCAGCCTTCATCAGTGCATCTGGGGTTCCTGTCTGAGCGAACGAAGAAGAAGAAGAAGAAGAACTAAATAATGAAAATCAGCATGTTGCTTTATTTGAAGACATGGATGATTTCTTGATGGATGGCCCTAAGAATTACCGAAAACTAAAAATGCTGGCACGAACAATGTAGGAAAAAGTCTGCTTGAATTCTGCAAAGAAAATGGTTTATATATAGTCAACAGTAGAACCAAGAGCGACAGTGATGGGAAAAAAATTACGCGCTTAGCTACTTTAGTAAAGGGCATTGTGGATTATTTTTGTCTGTCCCTTTCAATTGTGGAAATGTTTATCTGACATGTTTGTTGCCGATAGGACTGTGTCTGACCCCTTGCCAGTTGTTTTTTCTCTCTCCTATTGTTCTGTCCGTTCAACACCTAAAAAACCAGTGGACATGAATTTGGAAAAAAAAAAAAAGAAGAAGAAATGAAGTATGCATGGAAAGAGCAACACGCCGATTCATTCGATGCTTTCTGCAAGGAGAACTGTCAAAGAGAGTCTTTAAAAAAAGTTCTGCCAGCTCAAAAACAAAACAAAACAAACAACAACAAAAAAGAAAAAAAAGAAGAAACTCTTGATAAAGAGCGTAACATTTTTTTCACAATTATTCGTTATGCTTGGGACAAATGAAGTCAGTGGAAAAAAAAAAAAGGGCGCAGGTATTCTGGCATACTGACTACGGAGAGGATTTGAATAAGAAGGGCCTACGTTGAGACAGAGAAAGAATCTAAGAATCTTTATTTTAAAAAAATGTTGAAACTGAATCAAAAACACACAAACAAAAACATTTGAAGCCCATAAGAGTGTGAGTATTACACCCATATCATTAAATACCGCAAAATTATAGAAGTCACATGCCACGGATAGATCTACAGCTATGGAACTGATCGATCCGATCTTGCCGCTCTGAACTTTGCTATAAACAGGCCATGCTGTGGCGCGTAACACATTAGTCATAGTCTGGCAGAAATCGCTAATATCAGTATTTGTTGTTGTTGTTGTTATCATTATTATCATTATCATCATTATTCTTATTGTCATTATTATCATTGTCATGATCATCATTGTTATTATCATTATTATTATCCTGATTGAGTTCCCAGTCCCGATTCATGATGTGACTGTGTGGTCTGCTGAACAAAAACAATTGCTATATGAATCCAATCCTACATTTAATTTAAAAAAAAAAAAAAATCAACGTGTAACCATTCATTGAATTTCCTCCCTTTTTTTTGTCCACGCGATTCAGATTCGAAGGACGTTGAAAATAGCCACAAAGAAGGTGGAACATCATGTTTCGAATTGTCCAAAAAGCTTCTTCTGCTTTGTATGGAATGACAAGGCAGAATCTTATGCGACCAGCTGTTGGTATGTGACCATGCGAGCATAGATTTATTTTTGGTAGCGCGGAAAAAGCGACAAGTGTACAGATTAGGAAACGATTTAATAAGTCATAACTTGCAGCCCCCCCCCCCCCCACCCCCCACCCTCTCTTTTCTTCGGTTTAGTTGACGTACTTTGGTTGAAGAAGCAAGTTTCAGTCGGACAAGTTCAGTGTGACACTGACAGTGGTAGCACTTGGCACAGTATCACTGGAGTTTCACCGTCACCGTCTGTTGCCTCTGTTAGGCTAGTTAGATCTGAATCGACGTGCAGTCGCAAGAGGCGAGCACTGGACTTGACCTTGATTTTTGAAAGAATATTAAGTTGGCATCCGGGAACAATTGGGGAGAGCTTGATTTGGCAGCTTAAAGTTTTGTGCTGACAGACAGAGCATGAGGTTCAACGCCAGGAAGTGGTATATTCTGAGTATTCTCCATAGGTCACTCTTCTACCAATTGGTCACCATGTCTTGCAGCTAATCAGTTCTGTTGGGGTACAAATCAGCAAGTGCCTCTCATGGTCCTACCGCATCAGTAAACTAAAATGGTCTGGGATGCTTGATCATCTCTGCTTCTATGCCAAGACGTGCTAGAAGACTGCCTATGTCTAACCTGTCATATTCCTCTCAGAATACAGCTGTAATACATGGATCCTTGAGTACTGTACAGAAGAAAATTGACAGAAGTAGGAAAATAAATGATGCAGAGTACAGGGCTTCATAAAGTGTGATTTCAGTCCTGCAACCCAGGTTGCGCTCTGTTTTCAATAGGTTGTGAAATCGATTTTAGCAATCTCTTTGTCCAGAAATTCATGTGGTACTGTGATCTTTGAACAGTACATCTCTACTGACAGAACTATTAAGTTTTGAACAGAGTGTAAATGCAGGTAAACCAAATTGTTTCCCGTCACTGAAGAGCTCGCTTGTCATTGGGGCAAATCTGATTGGTTTCCTCTATGAAAAATGAACCTGGGGTTGTCCAGCCAAGGGGTGAGTAGAGTGAAGCTGGATATTGTACTAAAACATTGCACAATTAAGAACAAAGGAGAGGGTCACTGAGATCAATTTCAGCCAGGTATTCATTATTCATGAATGAACTAGTCAAATTAGAAAGAGAGGGGGATAGTTACCACCAAGGACATAGACAAACAAAGCACAGGGCAAAACACAATGCGTTTTGACCTCTTGGATCTTCTTCAGGCAAAAACAAATAACATTTAGGACAGTATGAACGAAGAAAGTAAAGCCGCTTATCTTTCCATATATTCAGCATTTTTTGGGGGTGCCGAATATATGGAAAGATAAGTGGCTTTACGTTCTTCGTTCGTACTGCCCTAAATGTTATTTTGTTTTGCCTGAAGAAGATCCAAAAGGTCAAAATGCATTGTGTCTTGTCCTGTGCTTCGTTTGTCTATGTCCTTGGCGGTAACTATCCCCCTATCTTTCTAAATTTCGCATCATTTTCCGCCCTCAGTCACTCCATTTTTAAACTAGTCAGATCAGAGTTACCTTCAGCTGAGTCAGGTATTGTCTCTGCTTGTTTGTGTGTGTGTGTGTGTTTGTGTATGAGTTTGGAACTTTGAGAAGTATAAAGGCAATTTTAAAGTTCTTGCTTGGGATGATATGTTCCACTTCCAGTCATTTGATGAAGCATTACCTGCATAGTATTACCAGTAGCACCAGTATTAGTACCAGTTGGAAAGTAGTACTAGCAGCAACTAAAACAATAGTACTGTGGTGGTATTGATCATCTTCCATCTAGTACTCTCAGTATGAATAACAATCATCACCATCAGTATTTTGATAGAAAAAAAACCTATGAGTAATACTACTAACATTACATAACTATCACAAAATTAAGAGTTTATAAACGCATTTACTGAGTTACAGTTTTAAAGGCATTCATATTATCCTCGGGTGTGATATCCAATTATACGTTGGTACTGTTTTAAAAAATCGTGTTTCTCAATCTCCTGTATAAACAAGTTTTTTCAGATGAAATAATCTGAGATATGCCACTCTTGGTGCTCTACTGTGTTTATGAGCAGCTGCTGTGAATGGGCGTGGAAGTCATGGAGGGGGTGAAGAATCTGCCGAGGCATTTGACGCCAGATACGAGAACTACCTCAATCGTCAGGACATTGATGGCTGGGAGGTCAGAAAAGCCATGAATGATCTTCAGGTCGGTATGCGTTGATCACTCTTCAGTATGGGAGTGGGGAGGAGAGAGGGAGAAATTAATTCGAAATAGCAGAGATGTGCAAGCCAGTGAGTTTTGTGTTTGTGAGTGTAGGCATGTATGCATGTATTTACTTGCAAAGTGAGGCGACTGTGGGTGGAAATCTAAACAAATTTGAAAAATTATTACTAAAGCTCCGCCCAAAAAAACGTTGGCAAATGAGTCACAAAACAAAACACGACGCGTTTTGACCTCTTAGGTCTTCTTCAGGCAAGATGCACAACACTCAGGACAACGAAAATGAACGAGCAATCACTTATCTTCATTCAATTTGGCATAAGATGGGCGTTGAATGTATTTACTTTTAATGTAAATTGTTTTTAGGTGTCATGAATTCTTGCAGAAATGTTCCGATATTATAATCATTGCTTAGGTTTTTTTAAATTGATTTTCACAAACTTAGAAAATAAATGGAATAAAAAAAAAAAAGATGTGCACACTGATCAGTAAGCACTGTTGTACACGCGTGAGAGGGAGGGAGAGAGAAGAGGATTGTCTATGAGGGTTGTGTGTGTTAGATTGTCTGCATGCACCAGTGCATTCACCGTTGTTATGACTAGCTAGATAGCAGACTGTGTATATGCAACAAGCTTTATTTCTTTGTAGCATAAAATTATTTTCCTCATTGCAGACCACATATATGCAACTAACTGTATTTTTTATAGTATGAATTCAGTTTCCTCATTGATACTACTTTCTTTGGGTTTTTTTTTAATACATTGTACATAGAAAAAAATTTACTGAAATTTACTTCTGTATGCACTATCACATGCATTCACACTCATGCATATACAAACACACATACATATACACAGGCATGCGCATTGAAACACACATACACACACACACATACACACACACACATTCACACACACATACACACACACTCTCTTACACACAGTGTCTCTCTTTCTCTTTCAAAGCACTTATAAGTAAGACGGGATGATTTTAATTGTTTTAGTTATTTCATATGGATGGGTTTTGTTTTATGGAATGTTATAACAAGTATTATTTTATCACTCAGCATTTGTTTTTAATGGAGAAAAGAATGAAAGAAAAAAGTTTTTGTCTTGCATGTGTGTGTGTGTGTGTGTGTGTGTGTGTTACTCTATGTGTGTATGTGTTTGTGTGTGTGTATAATAAGGATAACATTTTTCATGGCAATTTAAGAAATATCAGAAAAAATAGAAATATTACTTGTATCTGCCAGTCATTACTTATTTAAAATAGTTTTAACATATTTCAGGCTCATAATGGTTGTCTGCAATACCTTACTAATTTTGAAACAAACTAGAAATAAAAGCAAAATCAGAAACAACAGAAGTGAGAGGAAAGGTGTGGGGAAAAAAGTCAAAAAAGATAGGATAGACTTGATGCCATCTCTATGGTGGAATCTGAAGTGTGAAAAAGAAAGTCAGAGAAGATAGGACAGCCTTGATGTGCCATCTCTATGGTGGAATCTGAATACAGAATGACTGCTGGAATCTGAATACGGTATGACTGCTGGAATCTGAATACAGTTTGACTATTCACTAATTCAAATGCTCTGGGCTGGCTGTTTTCTTCTGAAGAAAGGGAACTGTGCCTATTAACCTACTCCAGATGTTGCTTTTGAGTCAACACTCCCAACCATGCAGGTTGCTCAAGACCGATAGAATTGACATAGGTTTTACTGTGTGTGTCTGTCTTCAGATGGAGCATGTTGCACATGACCCATCTTTATCAAAGAGTCCTGAGGAATTTATGCCGGAACTGAAAATGGGAATCGCCCACGATCCATGCTTCATATGCTGCCATATCTGGCTGCTGTACCATGGAGTATGGGTCCTCCACAGCCTGCATCTCTGGATCTGTGGACGACCCAGGAGTCATGGCAAAGGTTTAGGACGTTTTTCACTGTGATCTCAGGATTGAGATACCCCCCCCCCCCCCTCCCCCCCAGCCCCAGATCCTCTCTCGGCAGTATTACTACTTTGGCTCTGATATGACAACTTCCTTTGAAATTACAGTGGTTGTATTGTCTTTCTTTTCTTTTTTTTTCAGCAACTTTGTGTTTTCTATCTTGTTGCTTATCTTTCTTACAGCTACCTTTTTCATTTTTTTGTCTTACAGGGCTATCAGTTGGTTTAATCATGTTCCTGAAAACTCTTAGTATTTTTCCTTCTGTGTATATTACAATGGGAACATTTTGTGTTAGCTGTGTGTACATATTTAGCATATAGAAAAGAAGAAAAAACCCAACCCAAACTCATGAGAGGGCCTCAGAGCTCTCAAGCAATTTTTGACTTAAGCACATCACAAATCAAAGACTTGTTTTTACACCCCTGATTTTAAACAATCGAGCACCATGAATTCGCTACGATTTTACTTTTCACATTGCGGATACTCTTGTATGTATAGGTGATAACATTGCGCACACGCATGTGTGTGTGTGTGCGTGCATGTGCATGTTTGTGTGTGTGTGTGCACCTGGGTGTGTATATACAAGCCAGTGGGTGTATACGTTTCTGTGGTGGCATCTGAGTGTTTGTGCGCATGTCACTTTGCATTTACTGAGTGCTTTCAGGTGTTTGTTTCAGTCCAACTTGAAATGTGTCGCTGTATTTGTGTGTGTTGAGAAGAGAGGGTGATATGAGCCTTGCCCATGTGAAGGGAGGTTTATTACATCTTGTTTAAAAACTGTAACTTGATGTTTGATCTGCTATTTGTTTGATCTGCTTCAAAAAAAAAAAAAAATCTTGTTAGAGCTCATTCGGCTGGTCTGCAATTCTGCCAGTGTGGTGGCAGTTTTCTCACTGCTGATTGCACTGTGAATGCAGCGAAAATGAAGCCGACACTGGCAGTGAAGCACAGGAAAGTTTTTGTATAAATCCTCGAATTATGGTGACCGATTTTGTCACTGGTTTGGGTTCTGAACTGCTTGAAAGCTTATCATTCATATCTCTGAATGAACTATGGTAGAGTGAACAGTACGGCTTGTTGATTTTTGCTGTTCTACATGATCAAATGAGACAGAGGAGGACTGACATGCTACACACTACACGTGCGTTCGCGCGCATGCATACAACCACAAGCACACACACACACACACACACACACACACACACACACACACACACATGACAGCAACGGCATGCAACAGCCTGGCGCACTAGCTTGATATGTATTGTGCCATTTCAAAATTATGCAAAAATAACGTGGGTGCGCCGGCAGTCTAAAGCTCTGGTTGGTGAAAAATCAAGTATGTTTGTATATGATATTTTTATATAGGGAGAAGACATGGTGGTTGAACCCCATCTCATCATTGCAGCCATGGTGAATAATCCAGTCTGTTTGTATATGATGTTTGTATACAGGGAGAGGACATGGTGCCAGAACCACATCTCATCATTGCAGCCATGGTGAATAATCCAGTCTGTTTGTATATGATGTTTGTATATAGGGAGAGGACATGGTGCCTGAACCCCATCTCATCATTGCAGCCATGAAGGCATGCCGTCGCATCAATGATTATGCTCTGGCTGTGCGATACTTGGAGGCTGTGAAGGTAACCCCAACCATTTTTGTAATTTACAATCAAACGCCAGGGAATATCTTTTGTAAATGTGAAATTGTGAGTGTGTATGTCAAGTGTGTGTCTGTGTGGTTTACAGCACACCATTTTGTCCCAAAACCTTGCGTCCCAAATGCCATTTTGTCCCAATTCGTTACTAGCAAGTTGAAGTTTGTTCCTAAATCTTTTGTCACAAATGACATTTTGTCCCCAAACCTTTTTTCCTTTAACATTTTATGTCTGATCTTTTTGTCACCAACAACATTGTGTCTCTGAAGTTCTTGTCACCGGTGACATCCGTTCTTTTTTTTTTTTGTCAACTGGGACGTTTTAACCCTGCAAAAATCCACCCCACCCTCCCCCTTCCAAGCTTTTGTCCCTGAAATCATTTTCATGAGCCCAACATGATCTTTCATTTCATGCTGCCACCTCTTTGTGCCATGCCGGTGACCTTAGCTGATAATGCAGCTTTTGATGAATCGTTGATGTAATCATAACATTGAATGATATAAAACAAATAAGAAAATGACAGTCAGTATCCAAAACTGCTGTTTTACTGAGTTTGTGTCTGTGTAACACAAACACACACACACACACACACACACACACACACACAACACAACACAACACAACACAACACACACACAAACACACACACACACACACACACACACACACACATATATATATACGTACATGCACACACAACACACACACACAACACACACGCACACAACACACACACACACACACACACACACACACACACTCACACACACACACTTGCATCATGTACTTGTACCATGTCCATGTGTTGCCAGCTACGACCAGTTTGCTGGCCCTATTTGGTGAAATATTTAATAGGTAAAGCAGTAAACAAATCTCTTGCTCCTTACAATTTTAGATGACACTATGGCTTTGCCTCATGCTCCTTTCATTCTATGACCAAGTGCTACCCGTGGAACACCATGACACTATGGCTTTGCCACATGCTCCTTTCATTCTATGGCCAAGTGCTACCCGCTTTGCCTCATGCTCCTTTCATTCTATGGCCAAGTGCTACCCGTGGAACACCATGACACTATGGCTTTGCCACATGCTCCTTTCATTCTATGGCCAAGTGCTACCCGCTTTGCCTCATGCTCCTTTCATTCTATGGCCAAGTGCTACCCGTGGAACACCATGACACTATGGCTTTGCCTCATGCTCCTTTCATTCAATGAGCAAGTGCTACCCGCTTTGCCACATGCTCCTTTCATTCTATGACCAAGTGCTACCCGCTTTGCCTCATGCTCCTTTCATTCTATGACAAAGTGCTGCCTGTGAAACACTGTGGAACACCATGACACTATGGCTTTGCCACATGCTCCTTTCATTCTATGACCAAGTGCTGCCTGTGAAACACTGTGGAACACCATGACACTATGGCTTTGCCTCATGCTCCTTTCATTCTATGACCAAGTGCTGCCTGTGAAACACTGTGGAACACCAGCAGTTTTTTGCTTCATCTCACTTTTTCTTTTACACTTTGTAGTTGCTGTTTTTTTGTGTTTTTTTTTTCAAGTTTGTGGTGGATTTGAACCCCGGTGCTTAATGTTACTAAGGAGTTGGGAATGATCCATCAGTAGATTTCTCTACTGTGTAGAGTATCTCTCCCTTTGCACACTTTGTGGAGACATCTCCATTCTGTGGTGGAATGATGTTTGAACATGGTACCAGTGTTTTACTTTTTCTGTCATCTGAACCACCTGCACATGATGGCCTGCTCTTCTCTCAAACATGAGACTTTTCAGGTTTTAGCCTGAATTCAGGCTGTTCGGAGGTCTCCAGGGCCATTCTTGAGATTGGCATGAATCTGATGAGAAAAATTGGGGTGATACATTAATCAAGACCATCAGGTTTCAAGCTCACCAAGTTGTCCATTATTCTATTTCAGTTCAGTTTGCAAGGGCCTTTGCCAGCACCTCCAAACGCACTCTGTCAGAAAAATCTGTCGGGTCAAAATGTTTTGAAGACTGAAAGAACAAGACTCGGCAAGAAACATTGACAAGGCTGCAGGCATCAACACTTGTTGGAACAGGGGATGGTGTGAGCATACCGCCAATCTCTCAACAGTATGCAGATTGGGGGGGGGGGGAGACTTCAGGTTCTGAAGGCTTCACCCCTAACCCATCGAGGCCATTGCTTCCAGAACCGAGGGTCCAATGCTAGCTCCTGGACCTCTGACATTTTTCAGGCTTTTTCATCTTGCGCAGATCTCACGTCTGTCATTGAAAGGTGGAATGGGACTTGACATGCTTGCAGGATATGCCATGCATGCATTCAGGCATGTGACTGTGGCTTGAAGTCACATCCAAGTCTGTTTCAGCCTGTCTTGGATTGGTACCAAGCGCCACACCTTTGATCTACAGTTTGACACCACAAGGCCAGGCAGGCTCCCAGCATTTCATTTCATTGTGTGTCTTCTTATGCTCGACTGCGCTGCAGCACTCTAAAAGAGCAGTTGTGTTAGACAACATGTTTGTATAGAAAAACAGTTGGAGACCAGAGTCACCTATTAGTTTATATTGCAAGGAGACAGAATATTTCTGTAGTTGCTGCTGAGTTGAAATGTCGCTGGGTACCAATGTGGAGGACCAACTGGTGACGATCAAATGCCTGAAGAAACATTGTCATACAGTGCCGGTTCTGGGTGTGCACTAAACACTAGTATCCTTTCTGTTTGTTCAGTCTCATCCTCTGTGTCCCCCCAGCGGTAATAACCACACATTCCTCGTTCCAAATCCCCCATACAAATCTTTTGGTTAGAATTGTACAGTGGCAGTCCAATAGGTGCAGTTAATGTCAGATCATTATGGAAGGGTCTGTTACAAGTCATGCAAACAATGGAAAGTCGTTGAATGAAGAAGGCTTTTTTTTTCCTTCCCAAGACTGGAAACTCATGACATTATGACACAAGGCATGAAAAGTCATGAAACTAAGAATACAGCCTTACACAACATGAATGCAGGTATGGATGTGCAGAATATATCAAAACCTAGATCACTGTGAGAGCAGGGCATCAAGGATCACAGAGTTTGAGTCATTTTTGTTTTTGTTTTGTTTTAATGATGATCAGTGAGAATGGAGGTTATGATGATGCCTAGTGGTGCTCCGCCCTGTTCGGAGATTATGTGACAGGCCTGTACTCTACACTTCTTTTCCTACTTTATTCTGGAGAAAGAGACACCTGCAGCTTTGGTCAGGAAATGTGAGAGCCCCTCCTGGAGATGCCTCCATTATGTGGATGAAACTGGACTGTGTGGTCCCAGTCCCCCTCAGACCTGTTTGAGCCCATAGCAGACTCCACTCAGGTTTGGAACCGTCTTAAAGCCAAAAAGCTCCACAAATGAATTCCTCTGAGGGAAATCCAACCCTTGATCTCCCAGCCTGCAGGTCAGCAGTGCTAGCCAAATCACCATTTGACTGGTGAGACACTACCGTCTTTTATGTCAGCAACTTGATAGTCGTGGCTGAAGTGATAACGTTCGTTTTCCTCTAACATTGTTCATTTACTTTTCTTTTGTCAGGTCAGAGGCCAGAAGAAGCCATAGCATTGTGTTTAGAGTGGTGCCATTTTCCCAGCATCCCTGTGTACAGTAATTGTTTCTGCAGGATGTTTTTACAATTATCGACACATGTTGGCTTTCTTGCTGTCTAGAAGTTCTGAGCTGACAGTTGACTGTTTTTCAGTTGTCATGTCACCTCTCTCACTTGTTACCATACACCCACTCCTGTCCGGATTCCATTTCAGTTTTCTGCATGTTTACTAAAAAATTGTCCCGTCTGCTTCTGTCTGTGCTGTTTGACAAAGTGCTTACTTTTCAGACAGAGTGCTTACTTTTCAGCTCTCTCTTTTTTTTTCCCTAGACCTTGGTGTGGTGTATCTGTTTCCCCGTTTCTGATGTTTCCTTCATGGTTTATTGATAGAACAATGAGAAATGTGATCAACTTTAATTCATTAGATGGCTGTGATTTCTTTCGAGTCTCTTTCTGATGTATTGTCTTTAATTCATTAGATGGCTGTGATTTCTTTCGAGTCTCTTTCTGATGTATTGTCAAGGAACATTTTGTGCCCCTCCTGTGATGCCTGTACTTTCAGGACAAAGGTGAAGGGAAAGCCGACCCTTTAGTCTTTTGCAACCTGTCAGTTGGGTTCCAGGCCACCTTGGTGATCAGGTCACGTCAGTGGATCAACTGTTCATTTCCAGGAGAAGTGCGGCGCCCGGGTGAACGAGCTGTGGCCCTACATCGTGAAGGAGATCAAGCCTGCACTAAATGAACTGGGCATCCTGACCCCAGAAGAAATGAACTACGACAAACCAGAGCTGGCGCTGGGGATGTCTTCGACATGTAGACTGTGTATGTATGTATCTGTCTGTGTATGTAAAGGAAGGGAATCTGTTTCCTTCCCAGCGTTTTCTCCAGGGTTGATGTGGAGAAACGTGTAGGAGGTGCACTATGAGACTATAAACCAAGGTTCCGTGTGTGAACGCATAACATCTTGCACACACGTCAAATCCCATCACCAAGTTTCGGAAGAGAAGGCCAGTTTGGCCGTTGGTATGGATGACACGTTACACATAGCATGCAGCCTGCGTGAGAAATGGAAAGAATGAAGAAAGTAAGGAAATTGAGTGAACGATATTGACTGGATGACATGGGAAACGACTGAATGAAGCGCCAGCTGGCAGCTCTTCAGTCGGTACTACCCAGGTAGGCAGCCCGTTGTGTAAACGAGTGTGGTTTTCTGGTAAAAATGATGATTCACTTGTACAACCAATTCATTGGATACTTAGAATGTCCCAAGAAAAAAAAGAGATGAGATTTGATGTACAAATTGATTTGCATAGCTGCTGTGTGTGTAACCAGTGACTGGTATTTGACGGCCAATCAGAAATGTCTGTTCGCTTCTGTGGAAGCATTGACTTCTGTGAAGTTCGCTTCTGTGGAAGCGTTGACTTCTGTGGAAGCATTTGCTTCTGTGGAAGCGTTTGCTTCTGTGGAAGAGTTTGCTTCTGTATAAGCATTTGTTCCTGTGTAAGCGTTTGCTTCTGTGGAAACGTTTGCTTCTGTGGAAGCATCCATGATTGTGATGAAGAAATCTTCTTTAAGTAAAAACTAAAAAGAAGAAAAGAAAACCTTGACAATGGAATACATTGAGAAGTGCCCGCCTTTTGTGCAGTCAACTGTCTAAATGATAAATGTGGTATGGTCACTGGATTTAAAAAGTGATTTCAAAATGTAGACTGTTTGCCTGCCTTGGTCGTTGATTGCCTCCAGCTGACCACAAGGGGTTATATCCAGGTCGTCACTTTGCTAAGGTCAATTCCTTTAGAAGGCTCCCCCCCCTTAGAAAACTTAGAACAAGATTGCATGCCGAGGGTAAAAAGTGTAATGTCAAGATGTTGTTAATAACACTTTCCATCACAAATCCACAACTGAAATCAGCCTAGATTGCAACCTGTGAAGTGAACATAGTGGCCTGTTCCTTTTTCTGTAGTACAAGATAGCCGTACTGTTCAAAGCTGACAGAACCAGCACTTTAAGACAACACATACCTTATTGTTCCCAATTTTTTGTTATTTCCATCCCGACGCCATGAAAGATGAAACAAAAAGCACCGGCCAAATCAATAATTGGTTATTCTTATCGTTTCAGTGGAGTTCAGCCACATAACTGCCTAGTAGAGCTAGAGTAGCACAGTGGTGTTATGGACACATTCAACCATAATTGGCCCTCATTGTATTAAACAAATAAGGAAACCACAGAAGCAGCACTTTTAAGTATTAATTTAGGTTATCTCAGAATGCAGATAAAGTGTAATGGCTGATTGAAGCCTTCAAAAGCACAATTTATTATGTCCCTAACGAAAAGTAATCTGCAAAATGCCACATAGAGTTGTCAGGGGGATCTTGATGATCAACTCCAGTACGACATCATGCTTTAAGTCGTTCACAGAGTACAAGTATTTTTTCCCCAAATATACTTACATCCTTGGAAGCAATACCTTCTGCAACCATTTTATGATTTGCCTGTCGGTCTGTTTCTTCTGTTGTGTGTTTAAAGGAAAACCCTAAACAGAAACTACCTACTAGCTTGCAGTTTTAAGGCTGTGCATGATTGCACCTGGACAGAGGTTGGATTGATTCCTTCATGGTCAGTGCATGAAACGCAGAATGCCCTGCCTGGTTGGATGTGGCAAATGGCACATATCTTCAGGACCATAATCCTCTTGCCTGTGCCAGTCCCTCCCTTTTCATCATCACCACCTTAACTCTCTGACTCACCTGACTCTTTGCTGAGAATTTTCCAGCAATTTAATTTATCCTCTAAATGATCTATGAAGTCGCTACAGGTGGAGTCACATTTCCCTGCCCTGCTGCATATGAAAAAAAATCACCACTGCAGGCTGTGTGCTTATCTCCCGCAGTGCATACATGGGTCTGTTTTTATCAGTGGCATTTTCTGGAACATTATTTAGGGTTGTCCATTGAGTTTCACATTACATGGATAAGACACAGGAGGTCACAGCTCTGCACTGATATTGCAGGCACTTACAAATAGTACCGTCTGCAGCTGAATTGGTGACAAGAGGTTAACACATTACTTCACTAGTTAAGGTAATTTTTTTTTTCCAAGGGGTCACACACCATGTACCAGAAAACAGGTAGAGACCATTGGTTAAAATTTCAAAGGAAATTTGTGGTTTATGTTTGGGATCTTTCAGGAGGGATGAAAGAAGCTAGCAGTCATTTACATATACAGCTTTCTGTTTGCGTAGTTATGCGCCTGTAATTGTTTTGGTTTGGGAAGAAAAGGAGAGAGTTAAGTAAGGTTGAGGGGAAGGGGTGGTGGTGGTCAAATTGAGAAGAACATTGTTCATTATAATGATGTATTGTTTGAGATGTAAGTGATGTGCAGTGTATGTATGTGGATGTTCACGAGTCCACATTTGGTTTTTGCAAAGTTCAGTGTAATGTCCACACCGACAAGGTGAATGAACAGAATGCTGCACCAAGGATACTGATAAACACGGAGTTGAAGGGAAAGTGCTCTCTCTCTCTTAACTACTTTCTAGCATAAAACCCCAGGATCTCAAATTTCCCTTTTCCCAAGACAACAGTCAGTGTGCTTGGACTTTCAGCTGTCTTTATTCAGGCTGCTTTTCAACATAAAACTGAAGCATGTGGAATATTCCCTCTCATGTGATGTCACTCAGTTGGCCATGGACTAACCACTGCTCTCTATTTATATCGCTCCCCAGCATAAAGCCACATCTGGAATTTCCTTTTCTGTGAAATCAGTCAGTATCATACCTTGGGCTAATATATTAGCTGCTCTCTATTTATTACAGTCTCTGACATAAAACCAAAACATGTGGAATTTCTCCTGTGATATCAGTCAGAATGCCCTGAACAATTGGCTGCTTGCGATTCATACCACTCTGCAACATAAAATCACCATGTCTGGAATTTCCTTTCTTCTATGACAGTGTGCCTTCGACTATCAGCCGCTCTCTGTCCATACCACTCCAGCATAGACCCACATGTGGAATTTCCTTTCTCCAGTGACATTAGTCAGAATGTTTTGGGCTAACAGGCAGCTCTCTGTTCATACTGCTCTCCAACATCAAACCAGAACATGAGGAATTTCCTTTTAAGTGACATCAGTCAGTATGTCTTGGGCCTACAGCAGCTCTCGATTCATACTGCCCCAACCTACAACCAAAACATCTGGATTGGTCCCTGTGCCTTGGACTAATAACGGTCAATGGCCCAGACCAGCCAGTATAGCTGGATCAGTTGCTGTGCTGTAGATAGAATATGTTTTCACCATTTCGTTGGGTAATGTTTCTGTGTATGTTCACACACTTTTATGTTAGATCCTGCATGAAAAATAAAAATCAGTTGTGACTACTTGTTTTGGGCCCAACCGCCATCTGTATACAAATAAGACTGACTTCAGGTCTTTTTTTTCTTCATTTGTCCAAAATAATCTGACTACCGAACAGCAAAATTTTATTTACAGGCTCTTTTCATAGACATGTCCTTTTAAATAATGGATGTATTCAGGGTAGGTGATTTGACACACTGGTATATATTTTCAGGTTTACAGCTGCTATTTCTTCAGCTCCTAAATGATGCTGTTTGGACTGACCGGCTATAGAATGTGTGCACAAGACTGGTGAAAGCCAACCCTAAACAGAACAAGTTCATTATTTATCTGTTTCCAGTGTGATAACACTGGACGCAACAAAAGGTATTTTATTTACTGTTGTTGAAATTTGAATATTTGCTGGAAATGTGTGGGTGTTTTTGTGTTCATGTTCATGTTGGACAAATTGTGACTGCATAATTGTGCTTGTGTGTCACTTACACAGTGTCATTTGATTGGAATGTGAGGTTCCTTCCAATCAAGTTTCACGAATATCGGTGATATACTTCTGCAGCACACGAGTACAGTGTTGCATAAGGCATGATTCAGGTATAAAGTTACGTGGGGCTACTGTGTTACAATGCATGAACAATGATGTATGGTCAAAGAACGCAAATCACACAGGTATATTTCAAAAGAATGCCCACAGCCCAAATTTGTACACATCGTTGAAAATTGATGCCAAAAAAGAAATTTGATACAAAGACAATTCATTTGGCAGCACATTCCCAAGAAAGACCAGTCTTGGTTAAAAAAAAAAAAAATCATTTATTCCCACATGACAGATATAATTCCCAGCTGTACAAAAACACCTCCAATATGAAAAAGAAAAAGGTCTGTCTGTATCATTTGAAAATGGCTCTGTACCATTGTGGTATGCTTTGATTCATGGAAAAACAAAACACCCCACGGACATGTCGGTCAAACAAGTCTGCATCACAACACTCAAAGCAAAATGAGCTATGCGTTACTTATTTTGTTCATTTTCTATCCTAATATGAAGAAAAAGGTTTTGTTTATTTTCTGCTTTATGTTGATAAATGACCATAATGTTCTTTTGTCTGCCTTACCATTTGGGGCTACTCACTGCTCACAAAGTATTGCTACATGAAGCTGCATAAAACCAAACTGTGCTAACTGCATTTAGAACAGTAGACAAGCTTGCTCATTTCGCCCACTTCCCTGCAAAAGTTGCGACACCTATTAGGACCAACAAACAAACAAACAAGTACGAGTCAACTCATGACCAGTTGCAATGCCTAATAGGACAAAAACAGCAACTCGCAGCCTTCAAAGCTCTACTGTTTGGCTTGATGTTTAATTTTAGTCTGAAAAACATGGTTTTCTGAGCAAGAGAAGTATTTTCTTCAGTATGAATATTTTGAAGTGTTGATGCCGACAAGATGATGATGATCACATGGTGCTTGATGAAGCAGAAAATTCAAACCAGCTGTGATTCATTGCAGATCGGTGCACTCATGCACTTCATAAGAATTCTGCGCTCCCTGTTTGACAAAATAAACCTCATCAAATGCTTCAGAAAGTATTTGCAGATGATCTGAAAGCCAACTGTATCTTCTCATGGCCAAGTTTTGAAATGTCTGGCCTTTATTGGTTCCAATGACACTAACGGTCAAATGCAAATGTTCAGCTTACAGTGTAGACATTTGTCTACATACTGTTGAGAGAAACAGGTTCCCAAAATACACCAAATGAATTCCAAGTCTGTCAGTTTGCAACAATATCTTAGGTCCGTTTCTGCACTTTAAGCAAAGTTTTTGTTGCACCAGATCTGAGTTTCTTTCAAAAACGATTAATTTGAATTTCGTTCTGAAATAATAACTATTGATTAAGTTAAATGTTAGCGCAAACAAAGGGAACAAACAAAAAGTCATATTTTCTGAAACTCTGAGGCAAAAGCCGTAGAATAAGGGATGGAGGGGGGGGGGGGGGGGGGGGGGGGGGGGGGGGGGGGGGGGGGGGGGGGGGGGGGGTGGGGGGGGGGGCGGGGGGGGGGGGGGGGGGGGAGACAGCGATACAGACCTGAAATATAACTAAAAAGTAATGCAAAGTGTTTAGTGTACCGGGATAAAATCGTCACATGAAAGGGTACCTACTTCTTGGGGGAAATACCACAAGCCTCACTGTTACCAATTAAAGAGCACGGGACATGTATACGCCCAAATTTTTAGGATCGGGAACCTTTGCAAATTTTTTGGACAAAAACCGCACCGATTTGGGACATGAGGATCCCCCTGTCCAAGTCCCAAACACTTGGCTGCATGCACATGAAAGAAAACAAACTTTTGTTCACATACCCCCTCATCCCAAATAAATCTTACATGTTTTAATGCAATATCACAGAATTTGGAGGAGGAAAGGCCCCAACCCATCCCCAAAAATGGACAAAAGCAAGGTTGTTTTTTTTAAAACCCCCCCCCCCCCCCCCCCCCCCCCCCCCCCCCCTCCCCAAGAGAAAAAAATTGATCCAAAGGTTGAGTTTTCTCAGTAAAGCATTTAACAATCATAAGAGTACCAGCAACATCAAAATTATTGCTAAATTTTAGGTTTTAAAAAATCTGTAGCAAGCTGTCAGCAAATGTATAAAAACTCTGCCTTCAAAGAACATCTCTGACAAGCGTAAGACACAGGCACACACCACTCGCATGCTCTTCATCACACACAATCCTCGACTTTTAACGCCCATTCATGGAAAATCATAAACAAGGCGGGTGACTTGCTCCCATTTTGAAACAAAAGCTCGCAACTCCAAAACAAATTCACTTGCCGTATCCTTTAACCTAGCAGGCATGACATGCACAGAACCAACAAGGAAACGTTCTCACCCCACCCCTATTCCAAACTTTCCCATGTTTTGCTTGTTCTGTGTGGTAATTGTCAAAGTGCATGTTGAATGAATGGGTATACAAGCAACTTTGGTTTGGAGTTGTGTGCCTGTTTCACTATGGGTGCTTTGTCTCCCACCAAACAATGTCCTTTTTTACACCCATCAAACAAAATGTTACATTTGTGTACATAGGTAATGTTCAAACAATTTTAAGTACCCACACACTGTTAAAAATGAACAGTTTAAGTACCCACATACATACATATATATGACATACCACAGTCTACAGTTGAACTTGGACAATGTAAATACCCTCACAGATTAATAGGACAATACCACAGTCTACAATAAAGGTGATAATCATACCAGTCTTTCCTGGATGAAGATGGAGGAGTCTGGGTGAGGGAGGGTCAGTAAGAGACACGATCATAGTGATGGAACAAAATATGAGATGCTGTATGCACTGATAAAAGAAACGGGCAGATCTACTGGAATGTCATAATGTATATATGTTTACAAACCCAATGGAGATACAGCTCTACCTGATGGTCCAATGTCAATGAATTGGTCAGCGTTGGGAGACAGGGGTGTCTTGACCTCAATACACGGTCTGTCTAAATCATAATGATAGGATGCATAGTTTGATGGTGACAGATTGATGCATATATCGACACAAGAGCCTAGAATGTCATGCACCCCTACACCACAGTAGTAAACAGACTTGTACAGAGGCTACTACATGCTGAATGCATGAAAAAGGGGATCTGCGATCACAAAGAGAGTTGACTTAAAAAGACAGGTGGGTTTTTAGGACCACAAAAGGTATCACAAGCAAAAACATTACTTTTTCTCAGATGACAAAATGGTACTCCACTTTTTTTCACATTAGAAAAAAAATCTTCCTTCATTCAAATATAGGAAAAGCTGTGGTACTCTTCGGTTTGTTCAGCCTATTTGTGGCAGATGACCTGAACGTAAATCAATATTGAAACAAATTTGGGAAAAAAACTTGTTGGATTTTTTCCTCCTTTCCATCACAGATACTGACCAAAATCTGATGAAATTGACAGAAGAATCTGTCTGTATACAGTACTTAATGAAAAGATATTAGAGTCCTTTAAAACACACCACTTGATGAAACTAAAGAGGGTATCCATCAGTACAGAAGATCTGACGACCCATCACACTTACTACAAAGGAATTTTCTGATACACAAGATTTGATGAAAGACACAAGGATCTTTCAGGATGCAGCTTGAAGACATTGTGAGTGCTTTCATGATGGTATCTATAAGTTGGCCCTCTTCACAAGTAATGTTTTAATGCAAGGCACTTCATACCCCCACTTTTCGTTCCCTTCAACTTGACTTACAACAGGTGTAGCTTCAAGACCAAACGGCCAACTTGATGCAATACACAGGGTAAATTTATTTACAACTGTAACAGAAGCTGCCCTTATATTGCATGGGTTCAAGACACAACCGCAAACTGTGTGTGCAATGTAGGGGTTCATTTTTCTTCACACCTGTAGAACGAAGCTACTCTGAGTTTTCAGTTGTCCTGTTGCAGTTTGGGGATGCCTCTGTTCCAGTTAACAGCCAGCCACAATCATGCACAGAACCTTTGGTTTTCTACAAAACTGGTTTACATCATCAAATAACAACAGAACGAGGAGCTGGAACCTTCTTCCCTAAAAATCATCCTGTGTCACGATTTGGTCATGTTCAATTTTTTTTTTTTTTGGTAAGTCTTCCTTCCTCACATATTTTCAGATCTATCTTCAACAGTGCAAACTGCTTTCAAATCAAAACTATGCCAGAGCTACAGTCTGTTAAGTATCTGGTCCACAAGCTATTGGGAGAAAACCATGTGACAAGTTTTCACATCTATTCAACAAGAGTTTTCCAACAAAATGTTTGAAGAACCTTTTCAATTCTTCTAGAAACGAGATTTTTCCATGACACAGTAAGAAAGCCATGTGGCGGCACAATTAAAAAAAATCTGCATTAACAGGATATGGTCCTAATTCTGTTGTTTACTATAAAATGTTCATCTCCTGGGCTTTATAATATGTTCATCTCTTGGGCTCCATGAGTACGACTATGTGTGACATTTGCAGGAAATGAAACCATTGAAAATTCTTTGCTAAGGTGACAATAGGGACAAGGTAAAGAATGTAATGATCAAATGCAGCTCAAGATGGATGATAACTACTGTGGTATAGGTCCATACTAAAACATGGGCACAGAATTTACTTTTTTTTTCTTTAACTTTTAAGACCCAAACGAACCTAGATTTCCAAACTCAAAGTGTACCAAACAATGTTTATTGGTCACACTAAAAATAAACTGATGAGTATAACCTTTCCTTTCTTCCAGATTTGGGGCTATCCATTTTGTTCTACAAAAAGCAAATTCGCTCTCACCACCATGATGCTACCATTGGAACCCTTTCCCTGAGTATCTTAAAGCTAACCAAAAAGTGCAGGCAATTCATCTTTGAATCCATGGTCTTAAAACGTGTACCTCAATTTCTCCACACCTTTGATGGCCCTACTACCTCGGTATGATGTCTTTTGCTATGGAGGGGGGAACCCTGTAACAAAGAAACCTGTCCTGTCAAACATGAAGGTCAACACCATACACTGTTTGATGAATTACGACAGGTGCACCCTGCAATATCAATGTTGCATGCTCTGGAAAATAAAACTCGATGCCATATAAAAAACAAAGCACGCTAAAGTGAACAGACAATGCATAAAGTGTAGACCCACTAAGATGCATATACATTTTAAGTGCAGGAATGAAAAAGCTACATCTGAAGGTGAAAGTGGGACCCAGAGAAGTACTGTCATCAACTGCTCGACCTCCCAGCAGAGAACAATCCTGCATGTTGAGAACAGGTACTAACATTTGTCACTTACATATCTGATCAATGCATATCGTTTAAATATATGAAACATACCTGGATTTCTCAATGATATTTAGGAAAAATAACCATAAACTGATAACTTAAACGAACAATTTTTTTTTACCAGCAATACAGAAAATCCAAATGTCACCAACTTCTTGTTGAGCGAAGATCGAGGTCAATGCTTATAGGTGTCTGCACACAGCCTAGCCCCATGAACAGACAATATCTAGCCAATACTGCGACAGACAAACAGTTCTGAATGAAAATTTTTGGTCAATTTCAAACAGAACTTTGATGATTCTATCCAGTGCTTGGAACAACAGAATATCTGAAGAAACAAGTAGATGAATGCATTTGCACACTTGAATGCATGTATATAATGATGTTTGCCAACAAACAAAAAAACGGGGGAAAAAATTCTAAACAAAACCAATCACAAAGTGTACAAGCCCAGAACAAACCACCCATCATATGGCGCAGTCCCCCACTACCATCTTTCGTGAAGGACCTAAAACTTCGTAGAACAATCTGAGATGTCGTTCTTACTCACTGTACGATAAACCCACCTTCACACATTCTTTTTCTTTACAATAAGGTTCTACACATTGTTTTCTTTCTTCTTTCACTTGTTAACTTGAGCTGGGTGAAAAAAGCAGATTACCTGATGGCTAGTGAAGAAAAATCCACTGGGTAAACATTTTCTTTATCACATTGATACTGTGGGAAAGCACACATTTGCAAATAAATAACACATAAATAAAAATCCATACCATACAACTCCAAAGCAAAGTGTTAACGGAAATATCACACATGCAGCATTCCCTGACCACTACTTGCATGCTTGTCAACAGGGGGAAATAACTATCAGACCCAGTCTAAAGTACAAGCACATACAGTTCAATCCACATCAATCACTAATCACGGTTTTTTAGCTACACAAAATGTACCTAAACGACAGTACCAGCAACCAGAACCAGATGGGCTCAAAATGTAACCCCAACATGTTCGATTTGTTTTAAGAAAGAAATCTACTGCTGAAAACTAAAACTAAGAGGTGGAAAAAAAACGCAAGGCAAAATACCTCCAATTGAGAACCTATTTTTTCTTAAAGAGCAGCTTTAGATCAAATAAATAAAACCCTCAAAACAAAAACAAAACCAGCAACAACAACAACAACAACAAAAACCCAGCTGTCTATCTGAACACAGATAACCTGTTGACCCAAATCAATACTTTCTAAACCACAGTCTCCCAGCAATAAAACGCATATGTGTTTGGATATAAAACGATGAACACGGCAGAAGAGAATCTACCCCCATGAATACAGCAGAAGAGGATCTACCCCCATGGCAACAAGAGTCCCAAGCAGCAGCTGACTGATGGGACAGGAGCAGAGGGGAAGATGGATGGAATGGTGACTTTTCGCGCCCCACGTGGAACTGCTCTAATGTTGACCCTGGGAAAAAAAAAGAGAAATGAGTTCAGTTAATGATGTAGTTTGCCACACATCACGGGTGCTCAGAAAAAGGTGAGCCTGTGGCATAGTGGAGACACAGTAACTATTGTCAAATACACGCAATAACTATTGCAAAATTAGAGAGGGGGGGGGGAGGAGAGGTGCTGAAAGAAAAGTAATGGTTGCATTTCATGGTAAGATTTAAAGAAGAAAAAAAAAATATACACAATAAGGGCTATATTCATTTTACTTCAAGTCATTCAAAATATTACAAAATTTCAACAGAAATGAGAAATACGAGCTCATTTCCACCCTTGCAGAATCATGGTCTCGCTTGAACATTTGTTCTAAACGTTCTCGCACGCACTAAAAATGCTCGATAACCACTTCAAAGCTTAACCAAGATCTGAAGGACTTTTTGTATGATAATCATTTTCTTTATTCATTCACTTATCATTTTTGCCAAGAGGACTGATGTCTACCTTCCGACATAACTCCTCAACCAGCGCCAAGGTTTCACACCACATACAGAAGGGGTAAATCATGAACTGAGATCCAAAATCAAATTTGGGTAAACAGCATGAACTTTTTCGCAAAATACTATGTGTAGGCGATGGCAGTCTAAGAAACAACAACAAAACGTCAGGTTTTCCCTTCTCACAATTATTGGATGCAATCTAGTTTCATATTTAGTTTTAGGTGTCTATAAAAAGTTATTTACAAGCATGCTGAAAGAAGTGTTCATGTTTTACCGTTTCCATCAATATGTAACAACAGGCTTTCACGTTTGCAGTAAACGGTGTAGATTCAAATGAAAAATTGTCAGTTGCTAAGGAAAATAATTAGTTGTGCAACGTCTGCTGCAAAAAAAAAAAAAAAAAAAAAATAAAGAAAGATATCAACACATACAGATTTTACAAAGGGTCTCGTTACATACTATAATTCAAATTGAAAAACTGAAAGATTTGACTATGTGATAGCCTGAATGCACGTAGTTTTGTTTAGAGTGCCTTGCTTTTGTTTATTCATCAGCCGACCAGCAACGGCCTTAAATCCGCCAAGTTTGTCGAAAGCGAAATGGTGATTGATACTTGAAATTCATCCACAAATATAATCATTGTAAATTTTTCGAATGAAATGCCGCTTTGTTTTAACCCCTTCACTGCCGAGTGCAAGTGCATCCTGTATGCCGGGGAACAGATTGCTACACAGTCACTTGCTACCTTCACTTCACTGTATCTTATAAACTGCTCTGGAACACAACCTTCATATTTGGTCCACCGACTTGATAGGCATTGTAGATCGCTTTCAAGCAATCTCAAGGTATTCATTTCCCTTCACTTGTTCACAGGGAAGTTGATTTGTTTCCGTCATGTCGTCACCCCGAAAATTCTCTGGGCTACAGGCATACAGAACACATGTTTCAGCCCAGAGAATTTCTGGGCTAAGGCAGAAATGAAATACATCAGAAAATCTTCGCCTATGAAAACATCCAGGGTTTTTTGTTCCATGTACCCCCTCCCGCCCTCTGTCCTTCCTTCCCCCCATCGAAATTTACCTCAAGGGTAGGAAAACCCTTGCAGTAAAATGATGTGAACCCTGAACCTCCCAACTTGAAAAGAACTGCTTTCAATGCTTTGGAGCACAGCCTCCCGTATGATGAAGCCTTGCAGTATCTCAAGGCATGGTTTTCTTTTGTTCTCCACTATGATGGCTCTGTCCACACATTCCTCCGTACCAAACCGTATAGCGGTAATTCTAACCTTACAGTCATGGGAGAAATCCATGCTCAAAATACACCATCCCAACCCCTGAAGAAAATAAGGGAAAATATGCTGCTGAAACAGCTGCAATCTGATGTACTGAATTAATAAGCAATTTTTCACCAAGGCATATTCAGAACTGTATATATGAAAACTGAAAACAACACCAAGACATATTCAGAACTGTATAGATGAAAACTAAAAACAATGTTCAAATCTGCTACAATTTATCATTCAAACATCATACTAAGTACTTTTTCGTATTTCTACAATTCATTATTGAAACATCATACTATGTACTCCAGTGTTGTACAAATGTTAACTGTTCTGAAAAGATAGACTGGACAAAAAAGAAATCTGCTGGAATTAAATACACCCTTCATTGTAATTAAAATGTGAAAAAGAAGGTGCAAGTACTGAGCAGCCAGATGAACATTGCAAATGAAGTAACAGGCCTGGACCCGTTCTTCAAGAGGGATGACAAATAATCAAGGACATAAAATGCAGTGCTCCCTCACCCACACACATGCACCCACACACAAAGTGAGGCTGAATGAGTCCTCAGTTACTGTGAAAATGGTTGGGGGGGGGGGGGGGGGGGGGGGGGGGGGGGGGGCGGGGCAGCTGATAAAGACAACATTGAAATAGTACTAAATCACAGAGTTCTGTATTTTGAACACAACTATTTGCTAATGCCTAACCAGAGATGACTTTTGTCTCTTGGATGAGAACTCCTGTTTAGTCCTGGTCTTCAACACTCGAGGCAGTCCACTCACATTATTGACCAGCTCCACCTTTAAGTTTCAACACTCGAGGCAGTCCACTCACATTATTGACCAGCTCCACCTTTAAGTTTGTGGTGTTTTTAACAACCTGGGTGGGGAAAAAAATCATAATCCAATAAATTCCCAGACAGCCAGTGAAGAATAAGAAACAGGAAAAGGAAGAGAACAAAACAAAGAGATAAGTTACCAAAAGTCAATCATGAATAATGCAAAACAAAGAGATAAGTTACCAAAAGTCAATCATGAATAATCAAAACAGGAATCATAATCATCTTTTGTTCTGTTGTTTCATGAGTCCAAGTTATTTCCCTGTCATTCGTTTTGGATCTTAAAGCACAGGTTTCAGTGTTTCTCTATCATTTTAAAACTCATTTTCTCGTTCTCTTTCATCTTCCCCCCCCCCCCCCCCCCCCCCCCTTTTGTTTTCATCTTTCACTGGCCCTCTTGGGAATTCAATAAAACGTAATGGTTTCCGCTGCAGGGTTGGAAACACAAAATTATAGTGGTGCTCCGTTTGATACAACGTGTGAATTCTAACAACTATTGAAGACTGAGACCACTGAGAAAATCTATTCCAGGAGATGAAGGTGACTCCTCAGGCATTGGCAAATGGCTCTGTTCAAATTTCTCAGCTCAGTTATTCTAACTGACATCGGTTAAGGACTTGATATTTCAACAACTTTTCCATCCCATCTCTCCTCCCACCCACCCCCTCGCTACTATATAATTTGAAGATAGGTGGTAAAGACCGAAACAAAAGGGGGATCAAAAGGAAACAAAAACAATACACGTTATTTCGACTCCTAGACTGAGTATTTTTCAAGTAACTCCTAACTCTTCCTCTTTCAACGATTTTCATTTTCATAGTAATTGAGGACTTCTTCACCTTGTTCTTCCCAACTTTTTATTTCCGTTGATTTTGTTGTTGCCCTGCCTGAAGGGTACCAACAGGTCCAGGCTCTTAACTTGTGTTCATCTGGCACCTCAGAAATTCAACATCAACATTTGTTTTCATCTTATGACTTCCGCTTGTAGTCATTATACTTTGAAACGTACTTAAAATGATTTAAACAACTTAAATACAATCACTGAATGAACAAAATGCACCACTGGCAGAAACAGAAGATGTCAATATGGTCATTAACAAACAGAAAAAGGGCAGCTTTGTACTGAATGTAACTAAAAAAAAAATCCGTAGCTATATAGGCAAGCGGTCAGTAAGTAGATCCTAATGCGGCTCTACCCAGGTATTCAGCCCCTCATGAAAAAGACAGCATGGATTATAAAGTACTCAGAGCTAGGCATTATATAAGTACTCTAAATAACAATAATAATACATGGGTATGCAGCAACCGTTGCCTCTCATAACCATTTCCTTGCTTGTCTAATCAAAACAACAAAGATCCAAAGCACCCGACATACACAGAGTTGCACGCACTTTAACCTCTATCGAACATCGCTTTTGAATGCACATTCCCTATGAGGTGGGTCACCACTGACCCATACAGCTTACACTGGCTACACTGTGTGATTTTACTGGCTACACTGTGTGATTACACTGGCTACACTGTGTGATTTCACTGGCTACACTGTGTGGTTTTACTGGCTACACTGTGTGGTTTTACTGGCTACACTGTGTGATTCTACTGGCTACACTGTGTGATTTCACTGGCTACACTGTGTGGTTCACTGGCCACACTGTGTGATTTTACTGATTTTACTGGCTGCACTGTGTGATTTTACTGGCTACACTGTGTGGTTACACTGGCTACACTGTGTGATTACACTGGCTACACTGTGTGATTTTACTGGCTACACTGTGTGATTACACTGGCTACACTGTGTGCTTTTACTGGCTACACTGTGTGATTTTACTGGCTGCACTGTGTGATTTTACTGGCTACACTGTGTGATTACACTGGCTACACTGTGTGATTTCACTGGCTACACTGTGTGATTACACTGGCTATACTGTGCGATTACACTGTGCGATTTTACTGGCTACACTGTGTGATTACACTGGCTGCACTGTGCGATTTTACTGGCTACACTGTGTGATTACACTGCTACACTGTGTGGTTTTACTGGCTACACTGTGTGATTACACTGGCTACATTGTGCGATTTTACTGGCTATACTGTGCGATTACACTGTGCGATTTTACTGGCTACACTGTGTGATTTTACTGGCTACACTGTGTGATTTCACTGGCTACACTGTGTGATTTCACTGGCTACACTGTGTGATTACACTGGCTACACTGTGTGGTTTTACTGGCTGCACTGTGTGATTTTACTGGCTGCACTGTGTGATTTTACTGGCTACACTGTGCGATTTTACTGGCTACACTGTGCGATTTTACTCGCTACACTGTGTGATTTTACTCGCTACACTGTGTTATTACACTGGCTACACTGTGTGATTTTACTGGCCACACTGTGTGATTTTACTGGCTACACTGTGTGATAACACTGGCTACACTGTGTGATTACACTGGCTACACTGTGTGATTTTAATGGCTACACTGTGTGATTACACTGGCTACACTGTGTGCTTTTACTGGCTACACTGTGTGATTTTACTGGCTGCACTGTGTGATTTTACTGGCTACACTGTGTGATTACACTGGCTACACTGTGTGATTTATCTGGCTACACTGTGTGATTACACTGGCTATACTGTGCGATTACACTGTGCGATTTTACTGGCTACACCGTGTGATTACACTGGCTGCACTGTGCGATTTTACTGGCTACACTGTGTGATTACACTGCTACACTGTGTGGTTTTACTGGCTACACTGTGTGATTACACTGGCTACATTGTGCGATTTTACTGGCTATACTGTGCGATTACACTGTGCGATTTTACTGGCTACACTGTGTGATTTTACTGGCTACACTGTGTGATTTCACTGGCTACACTGTGTGATTTCACTGGCTACACTGTGTGATTACACTGGCTACACTGTGTGGTTTTACTGGCTGCACTGTGTGGTTTTACTGGCTGCACTGTGTGATTTTACTGGCTGCACTGTGTGATTTTACTCGCTACACTGTGTGATTTTACTGGCTACACTGTGTTATTACACTGGCTACACTGTGTGGTTTTACTTGCCACACTGTGTGATTACACTGGCTACACTGTGTGATTTTACTGGCTACATTGTGCGATTTTACTGGCTACACTGTGTGATTTCACTGGCTACACTGTGTGGTTTCACTGGCTACACTGTGTGATTACACTGGCTATACTGTGCGATTTTACTGGCTACACTGTCCGATTTTACTGGCTGGTCTGTGTGATTTTACTGGCTGCTCTGTGTGATTTTACTGGCAACTCTGTGTGATTTTACTGGCTACACTGTGCGATTTTACTGGCCACACTGCGTGATTTTACTGGCTGCTCTGTGCGATTTTACTGGCTACACTGCGTGATTTTACCGGCTACACTGTGCGATTTTACTGGCTACACTGTGATTTTACTGGCTACACTGTGTGATTTTACCGGCTACTCTGTGCGATTTTACTGGCTACACTGTGTGATTTTACCGGCTACTCTGTGTGATTTTACTGGCTACACTGCGTGATTTTACCGGCTACACTGTGCGATTTTACCGGCTACACTGTGATTTTACTGGCTACACTGTGTGATTTTACTGGCTGCTCTGTGCGATTTTACTGGCTACACTGTGTGATTTTACCGGCTACTCTGTGTGATTTTACTGGCTACACTGTGTGATTTTACCGGCTACACTGTGCGATTTTACTGCTTATCCCTCTTCCAATGACACGGATTGTGGAGGACCCATACTGGTCAAAAAGTCCGCAAGAGTTCACACCTTAAAACCCTTCCCATACCACAGGGGTGCAACTGCACCCATACTTTTAATCACCGTTTCATATTTCAATCATTATTCAAACATCCATGCTGAAATTTTATGACTTTGTTCACAAAAGGTCCAGGCATGTGCTGCCCCAAAACGATGCAATTTCCTCCGTTAATAACGCAGTAAACGAAACAACAAAACATTGCATAACCGACAATGACCCACACTCGATGAACTGCTGTATCACATTTTCACTCTTTAAAGTATTGGATCCTTCTTGATCCTGCCTCTTCAAAAGTGTTGACACAAATGACTATTTCTTTCCCTTGTTTACGCATATACACTATATAAAAATCAGCTTACCGATAGCTACTTGGTTTCTGACGACGCGAGAATTATCTAAAATTTTATTTGAAATTTTAAATACTTCAAGATACAAAAATGACTTTCTTGTGTGGCTGGGTTGTGAGTGACCAATGAAGTGCATGAAGGTTACAAAAAATGAAAAGCTACCCGGAAACTGACCATATATGCATACACACCACAAAACACTGTTATTCACATCAATCAGCAAGCATATGCCCACAGACAGCAAGGAAATGACATATGAAAGAGAAAAAAAAAAGTAATACAAATTTTTTTGGTTATAATATACAATTGTTGCTGCTGTTATCATCAAAATGATCAAGACAGAAACACAAAGTGTTAAATATACCTATGTATTTACGATGACAATAGTAAGATCTGGACTAGTTTAACCCTTCTTTGCATCAGATACCAATTTACTTCAGTAAACCAAAACAGTACTGACAGTAAGATGCAGACACAAGAGAGGTGACAATCATGAAGAAGTACATAAAATGACATCTAAAAAAAAAAATAGAAGTACAGCCTCAGCTGGCCACCATCTACAAGGAGTTCCCACTTTCTGGTTTAAAGAAATACTAAAAGCAAACAAAAGCCAACAAAAAGCACCCTGACCTATAGTAACTCTATCTCAATGCGGACCCTCTGGACAACTACCTTGTCGAACATTGTCCTCGTCCATATCTTCCTTTTAAACGTCTTCATCCCTGTCCACAGCTCCATCTCCATCAACATGTCCATCCTTGTCAACATCTCCATAATTGTCGAAAAAGCCTTCATCCTCTTCTAACTCTTCATCCTCGTCGACATCGCCATCAACGTTTCCACCTCGACGGTTGTCCATCTCCTCGTCGCCCTCCAGTTCCTTGTCGGTCCAGTCTGGCGAGCCCTGGCTCTTTCGATTGGGTGACAAACCATCCTGCCCCATGGAGGTCTTCTGTCCAGGTCCTTGCAGTGAGAAGGGGACTGTGCTCCTCTGATCGCCCCAGTCATTCTGCTCTGTTTCGTCTTCATCCTGCAGGTCATCATCTTCCTCCTGCTGCATGGTGTCCGAAACCCTCAAGGGTCTGCCGCTTTCCTCACGGTCTGCAGGTCTTTGAGGCAGATGGTCTCCCTGCCCTGCCCTGCCTGCCACCTGCTGGCCCAGCAGCCTTTGCCAAAGCGTGCCCAGACCTTGCTCCTCCTTTGCCTTGTAAGTCACAGGCCAAAGTGTAGTTTAGTTGTTACGGTAATAAGCAAAGAAAAAAGAAGAACAATGAAGGAGAAGCTGACAGCTGCATGTGTTGCGCTGAAAACAGACGATGAAAGACCGAGAGACAGACAGAAAGAAAGAGAAACAAGGAGATATGTTTGAAAACCCAGATTATGATGACTGATAAAAATAACCGACTTCCATGTAATTCTGTAAGCTTTCTCAGTCAAAATATACCAGCAACAATTTGTTTGTTAATGAAAACATTGTGAATGGATGTTTCAAGACAAATTAAACAGTCAGTTGTAGAACTGTACTTGTGGAAACCATGCTGTTTTTTTGGCTAAAAGGCCATCAGTTTCCAGCTTCCACATCAGTCAAGAGTTGACCATCTTTTTCCGAGACTTACAAAGGCACCAGGTCAGAGCTATCAGGCGATAATCTGTAAGGCTGATGATAAAGTCTTCAAGGGTTTAAGAACTGGAATAATGAGGGCCTTCCACCATGTGAGAGGAGAGTATGCTGCAGTCCACAAAAGACTGTACACTTTCAAAATGATCTGGACACATCTTGCAAAGAGATGTTTCAGAAGCTGGTAATGAATGTCATCACGCCCAGTGCAGAATCACTGCAGGACTGATGAGCCGATTCAAAGCTGACAACAGACTCGTACCAGCAGACAAAAATACACACACCTGAAAACATATTACAGGGCGACTACAAAAACTCTTTTGTTTTCCTTCTCTTTTTTTCCTGTACAAATGCGAGTCAAAAAACAGATGCAAGTCAATCAACAGATGCAAGTCAATCAACAGATGACTTACATGGAGAAATCACAAAGAGCACTAAAAAGAAAAATTCACTACCACCAAGATTTAATACAGAGTTCTGATAAAGACTTTGTTTACAGATGAGCGTAAAAAAAAGACAGATGATTGCCTGGAAGAAACTGCAAAGGACACTCAACGATGTTACTAACTAAATCTGATCATGGCTTGATTTCTTCCAAATAAAAAAAAAATCCCGATGATTCAGGTTATATTTCTCACCCAAACTTCCTTTTATTACACACACACACACAGTGAAAACACTTTTCAAATCAAAATCAGTTGTGTCATCTTCTGATTTCATGAATGAGTTCGTCTCATGCGTAAATGTTTTTCTCAGAATTAAAATAAACAAATACATAAAAATAAAAAGGAGGTACTAGAACTGGTTGCTCAATTATCTTCATCATACATATCATTTGTTGTGAATCAAGCCAACAGGTTAAGACTGTCCTCAAGAAAAATGTAAGTATGTCAATTAGATTTTATTACTGATCAGACAGGAGTCATTCAAACACATTAAAGCGTGATAAAGAGAGAACAGCAGAAGCAAACAAAGCATGTTCTATGACTCGCTAAAATTCTGTGTTAATTTTTCTTGTAAATTTGCCAGACATCTAAACCACATTAAAACTAAAACAAAGATTTACAACAAAAAGAAAAGAGAAAAAAATGAAGCACTATTTATTGTGTGCAATAGATTCACAGTATGCCTTGCAGTCTAAGATGAAAGATGTGTACTGGAAATGGAATATTATCACTTACACCACATCTAATAATAAACACAGACTGGCAAAAGGACTTGAAGACTACATCACACCAAATATCAAGTGTTCCTTTCAGCTGTTAGTGGAAAACAACAACCACAAAACAAACAGAAAAGGACAGTGTGATAAACAACAGAACTTTGCTCTTACCTCCAAAGGCTCGTTATCCTCATCAAAATCCCTCTCGTCTTCTCTCCTGTCTTCCTCCTCCATTTCTTCCCTGTCCAGGTCCTGCTTGCCCTCCTGCCCGTGTTCTTCCATCTCCATTCTGACCATGTCCCTCAGGTTCTCATGGTCGTGCTCGTCCACCTGATCCCTACTGAGGTCCTGCAGCTGGTCGTGGAGGTTGTCGTCAGGGTTCCCCAGACGGGCCACATGGTTGGCCTTGGCCTGCATGTCTATCTCGTCCTCGGGCAGGTCCATGCGCGCGGGAGCTGCGTTCAGGTCCTCTTGGGCCGGGGCTGCGTTCAGGTCTTCCTGTGCCCGGGCCACGTTCAGATCCTGCAGCTGCTGGTGGTCCTCCTCGTTGGGCAGGGCTGGCTCCTCCACCTCCCTCTGTGGGATGTTCTGGGCCACAATCTCCTGCTCCCCTGCTTTCTCCTCCTCCTCATCAGGCTTCATGTTGCCGTCTTGGGGCTGAGGGGCAACGTTCTGAGGATGGTTGAGGTCTGTGTCCTGGGGCAGCTGTTTGAGGACGCCCAGGAACTGACCCTGACCGGCGACGGCCTGGCCTTGGTCTCCTGGCTGCTGCATCTGAACCACATTGCTGTCCTGAGCTACGTTGGCATTCTGATCCAACATCAGATCTTGACCCGCGTTTGGATTCTGGCCCGCTTCAGGGTTCTGAGCCGCATTAAGGTTCTGACCTGCATTAGGATCCTGCCCTATGTCCGCATTCTGACCACCGTTAAGGTTCTGGCCCATGTTGGCATTTGGACCCATGTTGGTGTCGTGTCCTGCTTCTCCTCCCTGTGCTGGGAGTCCGACCTGTCCCAAAGCCGGCTGCTGGTTGACATCACCTGAACAAACATTGCACACAACTGATGAGAAGAAGCATACACCCACACCCAGGGTGGCATATACTGTAAATCAGAGATGTTAAACCACACTTCATTATCATAGCTCAGCAGGCCACAAAGGGCCTTTTCGGGGCTGTCACCACAGGAAAAAGAAGTCATGTCCTGGAGAAAAAAAAACCCCATCATTTACTCATATGAAATTTACACCACGACAAATAATCTACCATTATCTTAAAAGGCTGATAAGACATGGCTGTCTTGAAGGAGACAGACATTCCCTGTAATACTATCACTTCCTGTTTACAAAACAAACAAACAAAAAGAAACATTAATTTAACCCTCTTGTATTCAGATTCTCTCAGGCCAAATTCCCCCTAGTTTTCAGATTTTTTGGGGGTGAATTTAGCCTTAAAATGGGTATGTATGGTTCATGCTTCACCACAACCAAGAAAACACCTCTAGAGCTACGAAATTCTATGGTCACAAAGCTTTGTTCTATACTGTGAGCAAGATTTTGTGTGTCTCGAGGTGAAAGGTCATGTCACTGTCATCAAAATGTCACCCAATGTGTCACATGCGATGGTGACAATTCTAATACAGCACACCAACATGCAGTTATCCCATGCACATGCATGTTAGTGTTGTAAAATGAAAGCTGCGGCGTAAGTGAGATGATCTGTCTTTTGTCCGCCTGTTCAGTCCCCACAGGTAATCCACAGAATGTCACACGCAACTAGTGTCAATTGTCACAACTGAACAGTTACTGTAGATTCAAGCACAGTTCCTCATTGTTTTTCTGTCACTGTTATAAGCACCTTATACATATCCATATGTATTTACACACTGTATAGCTGTACAGTGAGGAAATTGAGTAGTGTCACTGCCATGTGTCATCAAAGCACTGTCACCATAAACTACAGGTAAGCATATATACATGTACACACAAACACAGAGACTAGCAAACTGCCCTACTGTTGAGCCACTTTCAGGCATGGAATTGACTGAAAGGGAAAACTCTGAAATCTAGGGGGGTCCGGGGGCATGCCCCCCCGGAAAATTTTTTTTTTCAAGATCAAAATCTGTGCAATCTGGGCTATCCTGACTTCATTTTTATGGATTTAAGAACGTAAAAAAAAATGAAGTAAATTAGCATTAAAACAACAAACAAAAACAATTTTCACACAAAATGTTTTTATTCAGTTCTATGAGTTTATCTCCAGCTGACTACAAAGATCACACAGGCTCAAAAAACAAACAAAACAAACAACAAAAACAAAACAACAATCAACCAACCCAACCAATCCAAACAATCACCAATCAACCAACCAACCAACTGGTCAACCAACCAAACAAGAAACACCCCCACACACACAAAAGAAAAGTTAAGCCTGCACACATTCACTTGAAACTGGTTACAGACACTGGCACCAGGCATTACCTCTAGAGCTGAGGCAAGCATCTCTGAAGAGAAAACAGGAAGGTATTTGAAGTTTACCTGGCAAACGTTGATTACTTTCCAGAGACGCACACTTATCCAGATGCTTCTTTGAGCGGAGATGGTCAGTCAGTGTTGAAACACCACGACTGGCGTAAGATACGTCCTTGTTGCAGACAATACACCGTGCAGCTCCACCGATATTTATCTTGCGAAAGCGCGTCCCAAGGCCCTCCTTCTTTACTACATCTCCGATTTCCACCTCCACAACTACAAATATCCACTCCCATTTCCATTTATTTGGGCACTTGTCTTCGAACGGATCGCCGAAGTTTACCACACGACCAAGGCATGCCATGTTGAAAACTCGCCTGTTCAAAGTTTGCGCATGCGCAGAAAGTCACGACATTCACAAATTTGGGCTGCCCGCGAGAGTTAATAGCTGCTGTTGCTGGCGATTCGGGTAACTGAGGCAGGCGTTCGCAGCACGCAAACACAGTACGCTCGCGTTCCGCAATAGTCTCGATCGTCCATACCCAAACTTCAGCGAGAACGAGAACAGAGAACGAGATAACGCTCGCGTTAGTATAACTTGGTCTAGGCCAGCCGAGACTAGTTCAGCAACAGCTAAAACCGGTGCTTTTATATTTTTGTACCCCAGATTTTTTTTTTCGCGGACGCAATTTCGTTTTCGCGGAAAGCAAATTTTACTGCCGCGGAAATCAGCTTTTTCACTGACAATTCCCATGGCTGCACTTTCTGCGCATGATAGTCATGGAAACAGTCATTCTTATGAAAGCATAAAGGCACCTGGCAGAAAGAACACATATATGACGTTTCTACGCGTTGTACAGTACAGAGACATAGCCCTGCATTTCGTCAGGTGTTGTGTCGAACCATAGGGAGTCAGGTGTGCCCTTAGCTGCTTGTTTTTGTTGAGCGCATCTGTTAGTTTCTTCTGCTACTAGCTGAAAAAATGTGAGAGGTAGAAAAAAGAAATAATCTAGTGCGGTGGCAGTGTTCGGCAGTGAGTGCGCAAGGCCTGTCAGCTGTTGGAATGCGGCCACTTTGGCAGAATGTGTAGCCGGTCGCCATTGTTTTGCAGAACGGTGAGTAGCATGTTGTTCTCAGGGTTGCTTTCACCTTTTTCCTCTCCTTCACTGGTGCCGATTTCAACATCATTCTCTTCTCCTAACTCTCCATTTTCATTCTTCTCTAATTCTTGCATAATTTAATCCCTCTCTCCGCTGAATACTCAGGAATATCATCAAACTCGCTGTTGTTAGCAGACGACGCCAATGTGAAAATCGGTCAGTCTCACGCACAACTTTTCACTTGCAGTTTCTCCTCTTTCTTAGTGAACGGACGTGGTGTCAGAATCCAAAAATAGTGCTGCCACATTACTGGGCTATAGCAGGAAATCCCCAACAACTTTTAGTGGCTGTACGAGCATTTTCACGGAGTCAGCACGTGATGGAAAAGTACCGTACACATGCGGCGGGCAGCTCCCGTCTGCGGCTGTTACGAAATCTAGCGCGCTGTCTCAGCGCTCCCGTCTGCGCCCGTTATGAATACAAGAGGGTTAAACAAAGTCTGCCACAAATAAACCCCTAAAAAGTCCTTACTATTAATATAAAAATTTCTATACAACCGACACCACATGACCTGAAATCTGGTTAACACCCTGAAACAATGCCGACCCTGTCCATTTTGGGTTGAGTCTACTCTACCATCTGAATCACAGAACAATCCACTACATGTGCACAGATTCAGCTAGGAGCCTGGCATCGAACAGCGACTTTCACTCTGAATTTGATGCAATTCCATATAGAGGATTTAAAAGAAAACTTTTTCACTGTTTTCTTTTTGTTTTTTAACAACCTTAATTTGCTCTTCCAGACAAGTAATCTGGTTATTAACCCTAATTATGGCATTGGCCGATTAAATCGGCCCTTTTACTGCAGCCAGCTTGCTAGGGCCGATCTCATCGGCCAATTCGTAAGAGGTTAGTTCTGACACAGTAACTTCCCTTTACTCTTTGAAACGTTGCCTATCATTGGTTGGAGGGTTAGTCTTTCACTGTGTACTTTCAGTTTGGGGTTCCAATGAAAAAAATCGTTCTGAAAATTGTTTGTTCAGGTGACCGAGTCGTTGGCAAAGATGGCGGCAGGTGGTGTTCGTCCTGGGTTGTTCGATGTTTTTGGAGCTAATAATGAAGAAGAAATTGCTGTTAGACAGGAAGAGGTAGATGCAAATGATCAAGAAACATCAGGTAGTGATAGTGACTTTGATGTGGGAGCTGAAGCGGATTCAGAGAATAGTCAGGGAAGTGACGATGATAGCAGTGTGTCGGAGGGGGTGGGTGAGGGAGAGGAGCACGATGATTTTCGTGATAGGAACAATGCAGGCCCTGCTAACCCTGTAGTTGATGGATGGAACGTTATAGAACCACCCGAAATCCAAGATAGGGACGTACGTTCCAGAGTTTAGAGTTCGAAATACAGGACCTAGAAATGCCCCAGAGAACGCAGAGCCCATAGACTACTTTAGTTTGTTTTTTGACGAGGCAATGTTTTTGCACTTAGTTAGGCAAACAAACGAGTATGCACGTTCATTCCTTGCCACTCCTGAACTTGTTCAGTGGCTAGAACAACATCCAAATTCCAGATTTAGGCATTGGCCTCAAAATGGTGTTACTGTGGCCAATATGAAAAAATTCATTGGCCTGAGTCTCAATATGGGACTGATAAGAAAGAAGGAGCTTGCGAGCTACTGGTCGAACAAAGCGTCACAACAAACGATCGAGGTGATGCACACTAAGACCAGTCACATGGGAGACGTGTGTCCATCAGTGGAATACAGGTATAGCAAGAATGAGTGGTGTAATGCAGTGTGGTATGATAGAAAGGATGAAAATGAGTCATACAGCTAATGAATGAAACGTAAAATTTCACGGGTATTTCTTTTATTTTTTTATTTATGACAAAACCAATGCAATTTCAAACTCAAATTTTCTCCCTCTGAAAGATGACATATTATTCTAAGTTCAGGCACATTTACTTTGTCTGTAATCAGTTTCGTCTATCGGGAAATGAGGTGGTCTCCACATACTTTGTGATTTTTTTTTTTCGTAATCGGCGGCCATTTTGGATCACATGACCACCACATTAGCATAAACCATCCGGTAATATATAACATCCGATAGTTCTTCCACTAAGCTTCAAGAAAATATATAACACTCATAGGTTTTGACCATTGCTTATGTGAAAACAAACACCATTTCTGACACACACCATTATTCTAAAAATTAGTCTGCCAATTAGGTCATTTACACATGCCATAAATAGGGTTAAGGAAAGGCACAATTTCCTGGAGGTAATTCAACAGTTAAAAGAGGACACAATCACTGTCAACAGACACCAGCCAGTCAGTGGTGTCCTGCGTACACTGCATGAGAAGAGACACCACTCATCACCACCAAAATCACTCGGCTGCTGGATATGATTTCCTCTTGGAAACCTGACACTGCTTGCTCCCCGAGGCCTGCTACATGTCGGAGCTGTTACAAGATCAACCTGAATGCAGCATGTATGTGTGAACAGTGAGGGAGATGTACCTAATATGGGACACTCAACATGAGACCAAAAAAAAAGAAACTAATACTTCACATTTCTGATGAACTCTTTCATCTCATCACAAATTCATATTTTACCAAAGCCAATAAGGATGAAAACATTTCATCTCATCATCGTTTTTTGTGTGTGTCCAAATTTGTGTCACGTCAATAGCATGCCACTCCATGTGATATCCTCATCCAATGCCACATTTGTTTCTATCAAATCAATCCTAACCCTAGCAATCACTAATCACCCTAAGAAACCCCACTTTCACCATCCTACCCCCCCCCCCCCCCCCCCCCCCCCAACTGCTGCCGAGTCACTTACGTTGTCTGTGTTCCGCTCTGAAAGTCCTATTCAAAACAGCGACATCTAAAATCTGGGTCAGGAAACCTGAGCTGCAGCAGAACGAGGGTCCTACCAGTAACAGCATTAGCAAAAAAAACCCACTAACATGGAAGTAATGGTTAAAAAAACAACAACAAAAACCCAAGGCAAAGAGCACCTCGGAGTTTACCTTGAAAAGGCGGCTGAGCGTTCCCTTGGTACTGCTGTACTACAGGATCCGTGGCTCTGAAAACACAACACCCCCTGTTCTGCTAGGAATGAGCTATTTTGCCATTTGCACCCTGCTTATTTTCTACTTTCACAAATATTTCAAGTACAGTTTGCGTATGTTTGTGTTTCTGTGTGTGTTTTTGTGTGTGTGTGTGTGTGTGTGTGTGTGCGTGTGTCTGTTTGTGTGTGTTTACAAAAATTATATGCCCAGTTCTATCCATCTAATATATGTGTATGTGTGTGTGCATGCATTCATGTGTGTGTGCATGTATGTGTGTGCATGCATGCATATGCATGCATGTGTGAGTGTTAATGTTTGTGTGTGTGTGTGTGCGAGTGCATGTGTGCGAGGGTGTGTGTGTGTGTGGGTGTACGTCCGCATGTATGTGTGTGTGTGTGTTGTGTGCGTACAAAATTATATGGTCAGTTCTATCTATCTATATCTATGTGTGTGTTCGCTTGTGCCAGCGTGCATGTGTGTGTGCATGTGTGTGTGCGTCTGTGTATACATGAGTGCATGCTATATATACTAGCATCATTATGCATTAAGTCAGCATGTACTGGTTCATACAACAATGGAACATGCACTGTTTATTTTTATTTTTTCTAAATTACTTTCTACTGAATGTGTGTTTCTTTAACAGCCACTTTTATCAAACGCTTCACTTTCAAGTCTCACTTTTTTTTTAATTCTAAAGATCCTGAAAAGGCCATCTTTCTTCACGGCATTCCTTTCACTCCTCTTTACGCAGTGACCCATTTTCCCTGACACGCACTGAACCATATCTGAAGATACACTCTCAAACCTTCTTTTTCTGTTTGCTGACAGCCTCGCCCATGTCCACATTCAACTTCTCACACATTCCCTTTCATACCGATGACTGAAAATGGAGGTCCAATGTCAGCCGACTCTCTACCTTCTGATTAATCCACCTTGATGGAGCGGGCATGTGTTGGAAAACCTGCCGGGTGAGTTCCATAACAAAAAAAAAAAGGCACTCACTCACAGGGCTCTACAAAAATCCTTCTTACAGCTTCTCTGAATTAATTTACAGAAGTGCATAGAAAACTGAAGTGAGGCAAGAGGCATTTAACTCTCTTCCACTCTTTGATCTTAACTTTAAAGGAAACATAAACAGCAGTCAATAACAAACAAGGAGTGTAACTGTTGCTTCCTTCGGGAAGCACTGACAAGCACACAACTCTTTGTAAGAGTGTGTAAGAGTCCCAGGCACTGATACTCGCAGGTGGTACCTATTCACCCAGCACACATGCAGAGAAGCAACGCAGAGCAGGAGGGCACTTTCTGCAGTATTCAAGGAAATTCTAAGTTTGTTCACATGAGTTGACACAGGCACACCATTGACAACACGCAAAGGAATGTATAAACCTACTTTACATTTAGTCCACACTAATAGAGTTCTCTGGTCTTTAACACTATTCAACAGATGAACAGGCACAACTACAGGTAACCTAGGTAAAGCTGAAAGGAATGGAAATCTTATAAAAATCCCTCTCTTGCTCATTCACTATTTAAAAGACTTTAAGGCAAACGAGTCAGACAGGAAAGTTAACACATTTCCTACCAGACAGGAGCTCTCCTAGTTGATCAAATGCTGTACACATGCCTGCATGACATGTATCTTGCCATGACTCATAGACCATTCTACACAAATGGCACAGGGTGGATATTCCACAGGAAGAGACAAGTCCTGTACTGGGAACATGAAGGACTGGACACACTGGTATAGGGTGGATATTCCACAGGAAGCGACAAGTCCTGTACTGGCAACATGACGGACTGGACAACAGGACACTGGTATAGGGTGGATATTCAACAGAAAGACGTAAGTCCTGTGTTGGCAACATGACGGACTGGACAACAGGACACTGGTATCGGGTGGATATTCCACAGAAAGATGCAAGTCCTGTATTGGCAATATGAAGGACTGGACAGGACTTACTGGCATATATTAACTCTCTTTTGACGAAGGGACCTGATCGGGGCCCCAACTCACAAACACGTTTCGGACAAAGGGCCCTGGTAGGGGCTTTTGTATGCTTTGAACTTTTGGAGTGGCACTTGCTTCGCAGACGACCTGATAATATAATTAGAATATTAACTGACCTTTCTCCTTTCGAAAGCAAGCAACGGCAGCTGAAATTTTCGCTGGGTGAGCAAACCACAGGGTGCTTTTGCAAGTCACTGTTTATGTGTTCAATGTGTTTCAGCAACGACATCTCAACCCAGTACTACAGGGCAGACATGCTATCATATGAATCAAAAATCATATTTCGACATTTCTTGGATTATTTTTGAGTCAACAGACCGTTTCAAAAACATTGTGCTTCCCTGGAAACATTTACTAGACATCTGTGCGTGTCAATTTAGATGAGAAAAATAGAATATTTTCATCTGGCACTACAAGATAAAAGATGGAGGCAGGAAATTCGATATTTTCATCCCAACTAACTCAATATGTTTCTCACCAGTTCTGAAAGTTTTCTGCCCTTACTCTGCCCTTACTCTAAATACTCTTTTTTAATGATTTTCTAAATAACCCTTACAAATGGCCAGTTCCATGGGAAAGTAAAGGGAAAAAACTGCCAGTACCGAGTGAGTTAACTTCTTTGGTCTGCTGTGTATGATAAGGTCAGAGGTGTGGAGATCTTACACTTCCTATGCCACTGTCACAATGCCTGTCCTCAAGTCCCATTATGAAATCGACTCTGCCATGTGATTCTGACTTTGGCCCACATCAAAACTGTTCCTGTGCACATCAACCTTTTCTTCATCCGTTTCCCAGCACTGTTCCCTGCAACACTTGGTCACGGACGAATGAGAGTCCAACAGTCATGAACGCTGAAATCAGAAGCTTTCATTACACCACCTCCGACTGTCTCCTCCCAATGCAGTCCATTGTCGAGCACCATCAAACCTAACCTTCCACATACTTCTTCATGGAGCGTTAACGGGGCTGACACATATTTTCACTGGATTTCCAATCAATAAATCTGCTCAACCTCCACATGTGGAAAGTAATGCTCAACATAAGCATGTGGAAGAACCTTGAGTTTTTCAAATCTATCCTACAGACAGACAGACAAACAGACACACACACACAAAGGATTCCCTAGCCTAATCTTTGCATTTAGCTTCCAACTATCTAACTAGAAATCTAAGGGTGAATAATAATAATGGCCTGAGGCAAGCAGAAGGTTCATGGGTTAGCCAAAACCCTGACTCCAACTCCCAATCCAGGACGGCCCTATTTTCATGACCACTGCATAGTTCACACAGACACTCACAATGTCAGCTGGAGCAAGAGGATCTAGTAAAGGGTACTCCTGGTTCACCTTCAACAATGCAGCAGGAGGAGGCTGATATGGTTAATTTTTTTATCAGGCAATTAGATGATGGTTGTTGATATTTTTGAGATCTCAACTGTATTTATGTAACCCCTTGCAACTTTAAGAAAACCTAACACAGAGTAACTTTTATTCAAGACTGGCACAGCCTTTTAAGCTTGAATAAAGTCAGACAAATACAAAGACGAACAATCTAATAGTGGGGGAAAAACAAGCGCAGGCCAATAACCCCTCCGTCACCCTACTTGTTTATTGTTTACTCTTCCCTACCTCATTTTATTTCCAAACTTCTCTTGAAACTTGTCACTAACCTGCTCCACCGAGTTTTGTTATGTGTTCCTATATGTAATCTGGGTGTACAGACAGCGTCAGCATCCATGCCACAGAGCTTAAGGGTGGAAACAACGCAGACAGTTGAGGACTTTTTCTACAAATAGCCTGCACGGCTTTGACACTGGAGGCCCGGGCGTTCATGGCAATAGTTATTTGCAAGAATCTGAGAACTTTTGTCTATTCCGACAAGATAAGTGTGGAAGGAAGGGAGGGAACTCACGTCTTCAGCAGGTCATCAATAAGAGACAGAACATCCCCGTGGGTGGAGGACAACGCCGCAATCACCTTGGTCTTGCCCACCGAGTCCAGCATCGCCTTCATTATCTCACGCACCACATCCTGCACATGCTGAAACAGCATGTGTACATCACCTTCATTATCTGCATACTGAAACAGCATATGTACATCGCCTTCATTATCTGCATACTGAAACAGCATGTGTACATCACCTTCATCATCTCCATACTGGAACAGCATACGTACATCACCTTCATCATCTGCCTACTGAAACAGCAAATGTAGATCACCTTCAACATCTCCACACTGAAACAGCAAATGTAGATCACCTTCAATATCTCCATACTGAAACAGTATGTGTACATCATCTTCATCATCTCCATACTGAAACAGTATGTGTACATCACCTTCATCATCTGCATACTGAAACAGCATGTGTACATCGCCTTCATTATCTGCATACTGAAACAGTATGTGTACATCACCTTCATCATCTGCATACTGAAACAGCATGTGAACATCACCTTCATTATCTGCATACTGAAACAGCATATGTACATCACCTTCATTATTTGCCTACTGCAATAGCATGTGTACATCACCTTCATTATCTGCATACTGAAACAGCAAATGTACATCACCTTCATTATCTGCCTACTGCAATAGCATGTGTACATCACCTTCATTATCTGCATACTGAAACAGCATGTGTACATCACCTTCATCATCTGCATACTGAAACAGCATGTGTACATCACCTTCATTATCTGCATACTGAAACAGCATGTGTACATCACCTTCATCATCTTCATACTGAAACAGCATGTGTACATCATCTTCATTATCTGCATACTGAAACAGCATGTGTACATCATCTTCATTATCTGCATACTGAAACAACATATGTACATCGCCTTCATTATCTCCATACTGCAATAGCATATGTACATTGCCGTCATTATCTCCATACTGAAACAGCATATGTACATCGCCTTCATTATCTCCATACTGAAACAGTGTATGTACATCACCTTCATTATCTCCCGCACAACATACTGAAACAGGATATGTACATTGCCTTCATTATCTCCATACTGAAACAGCATAAGTACATCACCTTCATTATCTCCATACTAATCATTCTACTCTTTACACTAATAATTCTACTCTTTACTATCTTTGTTAGCTGAAATTCAAAACACTTGCAGAAAACAGGGAATATCTGCGGACGAGAGAGAGAGAGAGAGAGAGAGAGAGAGAGAGAGAGACAGAGAGAGACAGAGAGAGAGACAGAGACAGAGAATATGAACATCACTTCAGTGTGAAGGTAGACCTATTACCATTATAACTGCAGACTGTAATGCTTTATCTGCTAACAGAATTCTTCGTTTAAGCTCTGTTGACCAGTTCATGACCTTGCCAGTCTCTGTGCCACTCCAGTGGCATTTTTTCACTGCCCATTGTACAGTACAATACAGGTAGCAAGTATCAATTAAAGGCAGCAAATGTCAATAAAATAACACAAGGGAACACTACTCAATTCTTCCTCGCGTCTTGCAGACATCATTTGTTGAATGTTTGGATTCAAAATCCACCAAAAGTTCATAATTTGCACTGATTCATTTTCAAAAGACAACAACATGCTACATTAATCATTGCATGCATGTTTGGCTCTGCTCCAGGCGTATTGATTTGTCAATATGTGGCAGGGTTTTGCTTTCCCATAAACCAGTCGAGACAGTACTGGATTATTGACTGTGAAACAGCTGCACGCCGGGGTCAGATGGCAATCAGGAACAGATGCAACCTTCCCTGCGCTGCTTAGGTTTGACTCTGTCATTCACTTGGCAAATGTTTTTCCTATAATCAGGAACAGATGCAACCTTCCCTGCGCTGCTTAGGTTTGACTCTGTCATTCACTTGGCAAATGTTTTTCCTATAGGAAACCATTCAAACATCACTTCTCTACCTGGCAATTGTTTTTCCTATAGGAAACCATTCAAACATCATTTCTCTACTTGGCAAATGTGTTTCCTATAGGAAACCATTCAAACATCATTTTTCTACTTGGCAAATGTTTTTCCTATAGGAAACCATTCAAACATCACTTCTTTCCCTGGCAAATGTTCTTCCTATAGGAAACCATTCAAACATCACTTCTTTCCTGGCAAATGTTCTTCCTATAGGAAACCATTCAAACATCACTTCTTTCCCTGCAAATGTTCTTCCTACAGGAAACCATTCAAACATCACTTCTTTCCCTGCAAATGTTCTTCCTATAGGAAACCATTCAAACATCACTTCTTTCCCTGGCAAATGTTCTTCCTATAGGAAACCATTCAAACATCACTTCTCTACCTGGCAAATGTTTTTCCTATAGGAAACCATTCAAACATCACTTCTCTACCATGTCCAAGTTTTGATTGGGATGACATAATATAACTTACATTAACTGTTTCCAACTGGCCTATACTTGTAAACTCCACAATTTGATTAGTTTTTACATAGCAGGTCTTCTCTCCTGGATAATTTACCAACTTGAAACATTTTTAAAAAATCACACCAACAGCTTTTCTCTCTGAGCAAAATGCACTTCTGAGTGGTCTCCTCTTTCAAATGACTTTCATCAGCAGAAGAAAAGGATTTCTGTAGATATCTCTCTCATGTAATTTGCCATCACAGGGCACCAGAGAGAGAGAAAAAAAGCATCTCTTGTAGTTGGTGAAATCCAGTTCACTTTTCACCGTCCTTCATCCACCTTCCTCTCTTTCTCTGTCTGTCTCTCTATCACGGCATCTGCTTTCTGTCCTTGCTTTCCTGCATCATCATATAAGTTTGTTACATGTTTACTACATCACTTAGATAAGATAAGATAATGTTGCTTATAGCCCAGCCGACCGCAAAGGGCCATACTACATCACTTATTTGCATGAACTGTTTACATTTGTCTCCTGCTACACTCTTCCATAGCATTAGCACAGGATCTTCAGACCCTTGAAAGCTTCTTGTCTGAGCTGCCCAGCCTGCTGAAGGCACGATGTCGGAGGAAGCAGCATTGACTGCCCGAGTTCAGTGCCAGCAGGCATGCATAACCCTCAGGTGCTGTGGAGTAGAGTTGTGTACCGTGAAGAAAACCGTACCGCGGTATACCGCGATATTTTTTGCCAGTACCGATATTTTCCAACGGTATACCGCCGTCCCCGATCCCATGTAATGTGATGACCATCTGGCCACTTGTACGTACAAGACAGCATGCAGAAGTTGAAACAAACTGAGAAAAGACAGACTCACACACCAGTGATCGTTTTTTTGTAAACAAACTTTAATTATTCAGTGTTCACTTTGAATACAAAATCAGGTACACAAATACTATGAAAAAATATTGTCCATTGACTTATGGTTCTATTTTGTTATATGACACAAATATTGATTTCTGTATATAATGTTTGTTGATTTTTGTATTTAAAATGATTAAAAACCAGTTGAAAAAAATACTATGAAAAAAACAAAAACACTGAATCATGAAATGAAACCTACAGACGGTAGACTTTTTGGATGGAAACAAAAAGGGAGAGATAAGATAAGATAATGTTGCTTATAGCCCAGCCGACCGCAGAGGGCCACATCAGGGCTGTCACCACGTTAAAATCAACTCACCAGTCATTTAAAAAAAAACAAAAAAAAAAAAAAAAAAAACTTTCACACATCTCGTTAAATGACATCGTCTACAAACGAACCAGAAACTTTGTTAAAAATCCTTCTTCCGTAAAATCTCAAATCAGATGAAAAATGTTAATTTCTCTCAAAAACCCAAGGATCACGTCAGGCGGGACATCCCTGAACAGGATCTTCATGGACTCCGCTGTAAAATGTTTGTGTCTCACATCGTGCAAGTCCCAACACTCTAAAAGAACATGTTTCATTGTGAGTGGTGCATGACATGGAATGCACCACGGCGCTTCTTCACTCTTTAAAAGGTAAGAATGGTAAAATACGAATGGCCGGTGTGCAGCCGGCACAGAACCGTTTCCTCTTTACGACCACCCGACATAGATGGGAGGAAGTCTTTAAGGTTTGGACGGATCTGAAAGAGTTTGTTATTCGTCTGTGTGTTCCAATCCTCCTGCCAGAGGTCTCTCACATAATCGTTAATTTTGGGTTTCACATCTGAGCAGGGATATAAGTGTTGGACAGTTTCTCTCTTGTGGCGTTCTTGGCTAAACGATCAACCATTTCGTTCCCGCCGATGCCAACATGGCCAGGAACCCAAGCAAGAGTAATGTTGTAACCGTCCGCCTTCAACTTGCTAAAAAGTTCAAAAAAAAGTAAAAGTTCTGGATGCTGAAGGTTGCGGCCAGCTATGGCCTCCAAAGCTGACAGCGAATCCGACAGAACCAGAAAGTCCCTCCTCGAAGAATGGGAGATTATCTTCAAAGCCAGTACTAGAGCAGTAAGTTCAGCAGAATAGACAGAAGCATCTGAATGTATATGTTCCAACAATATCTGAGAAGGAGCCCCAGGGCAGTAGGCTGCACAGGCCACTCCATCCTCAGACTTGGAACCGTCAGTGAAAACTTTTGATAGGATGGAATTTGGAACAGAGCTCGGCATACAAAGCCTTGTACGCCAGAGAGCTGGTAGACTCCTTACGGAAAGCTGCGAGATCAAAACGAATCTCTGGTGTGAAAAAGGTCCATGGAGGTTGATCCGGAAACTTGGAAAAATCGGAAACTACTCCCCGGTCTATACCTGCATTCCGCACGTGAGGCTGCATACGAAGCCCAAACGGCGGAATACATTTCGGGTTTGTTTCAAACTTACTTTGGAACGGAGGGTCAAAAACACAGTCATAGGCAGGATTCTGCGGTTCTGAGAACAGTCGGATGTAATAATTCAAAGACAGTTTCAGCCTGCGGTTGGACAGTGAAGGTTCACCTGCCTCTGCGTACAGGCTGTACACAGGGTGGTGCGGAACGCTCCAAGACAGAGACGAAGCCCTTGATGGTGGATAGGGTCCAAGAGTTTGAGATAAGATGATCTTGCGGGGCCGTACACAGCACAACCGTAGTCCAGTTTGGAACGGACCAGGGCTCTGTAGAGGTGCAACAAAGTTTTCTTATCAGCGCCCCAGTCGGTGTGTGCTACGACCCGCAGAATATTCAGTGCCTTTTGGCAAGCAGTTTGAGGTTTTTAATATGGCTGAGAAAGTTAAGTTTTTGGTCAAAAATGACTCCCAGAAATTTGCCTCTTTAACAGCTGGAATGGGAGATTTCCCTACTTGAAGTTCCGGATCTGGAAAAAACTGGCGGAAATTATGGAAGTGAATACACTGGGTTTTTTGTAGCAGAAAAGGTGAAACCGTTTTCATCCCCCCACCGATGGATTTTATCTACGCAAAGCTGGAGCCTGCGCTGGACACTCGGGTACAGGCTTCCAGTTGCGTAGACAGCAAAATCATCCACAAACAATGAGCAGTCTGAACCCTGCTGAACTGATTGAACAATGTTGTTGATCTTAATACTAAAGAGGGCAGGAGATAGTATGCCCCCTGTGGAACACCCAACTCCTGCTCGTGGACTCAGAGAGAGTGGTGCCAACCCGACCTGAAACTGTCGTTCTGCCAAAAAATTTTGAATAAAAAGCGAAGATGACCTCGAAAAACCCAGATCGTGGAGATCATGAAGTATCCCCGACTTCCAGGTGGTATCGTAGGCCTTCTCCAAGTCAAAGAAAATTGCCACTGCATGCTGTCTGTTTAAAAAAGCGTTCCTAAGTGTAGATTCCAGACGAATCAAATGGTCAACTGTACTACGATGTTTGCGGAAACCACACTGTTCTTTCGCCAAAAGGCCATCGGTTTCGAGTTTCCACATGAGCCTAGCATTGACCATTTTTTCCATCAATTTACAGACACAGCTGGTCAAAGCTATGGGACGGTAGTTAGATGGATTAGAAAGATCTTTTCCAGGTTTGGGATGGGAATAATGAGGGCTGTCCGCCAAGAGGGTGGAAAGCAACCTGTAGTCCACACATGGTTGTAGACCTGTAACAGGATGTTCAGACCTTCTTGCGGAAGATGTTTCAATAGTTGATAATGAATGTCATCTATACCTGGAGAGGAATCGCTGCAAGAGAGTAAGGCAGATTTCAGCTCGTTTAAATGTGAAAGGAAGATTGTAGTCTTCCATGTTGTCGGATGAAAAGTTGCAGGGTGATTTTTCTTTGAGGGCTTTGTTTTTGACAAAAGTGACTGATTTATAGAAGAGGAGGAATTCTTTTCAATGGTTTGAAGCAAGCAGATTAGCAACTGCTTCTTTCTCTGTTATTAAAGAATCCGAAAACTTGAGATGGTTCACAGTGGGACAGGTGTTCTTCCCTTTGATTTTCTTAATGATGTTCCACACTTTTTTCTTAGAAGTTTTTGATGTCAGCCTGGAGCAGAAGCTTCTCCAGGACCGACGTTTACTGATTTTAAAAGTGTGTCTTGATTTAGCACGGAGTTTCTGATGGCTCGAGCGTTGGGACCCGAAGGTCGTTGGTATACCTGACGCTGAGCCCGTTTTCTAACTTTGGAAATTTGTTGGCATTCTGAATCGAACCAGGGTGTTTTGGGCATTTGAAGTTTATCGGAAGACACTGGAATACAGGCTTTAGCACATTTGATCATAGTGTTAGTCAGAGATTCTGCTGGGTCTGGACTCTGAAAAAAATCAGTGTCCTGGAATTCTTGTGAAATAGTGGCTGCAAATAGATCCCAGTTTGCTTTTTATAATTGAGATGTTGAGAGACAGAAACGTGTTCAGTTAATACAGGTTGTAGAAGGACAGGGAAATGGTCACTTCCGTGCAGATCGTCATGGACAGACCACTCATAGTCCAGGACCAGCGAGGGTCACAAACCGACAAATCTAAACACGAAAGTGAACCTGTGGAAGAGTGGAGGTAAGTTGCAGATCCGTCGTTCAGACAACACAAATCCAAGTCTGAAAGGACATCCTCAATCAGCAGACCTCTGGGTGACGTACCGGCACTACCCCAAAGAGGATTGTGACCGTTAAAGTCACCCAACAGCAAAAAAGGTCGAGGAAGTTCTCCTATCAGACTGACAAGGTCCTGACGACAAACCGGGACAGAAGGAGGTAGATAAAGAGAACAGATGGTCACAGTCTTGTGGAGAGTGACTCTCGCAGCTACAGCCTGAAGCGAGGTAGACAGAGCGACAGGACTATACAGCAAAGTTTTGTGTAGGAGAAGGCAACACCGCCCGACAGTCCCAACATGGATGGTTGTGCAGGTATTGAAAGAATATTAAAGCCAGAAAGAGTAAGTCTTCTGGCTTTGAATTTGAGTTTCCTGAAGAGCCACGACGGAGGTTTTATAGACTGACACAGAAGCTGCAGCTCCTCAAAGTTGGAATTTAATCCACGGATATTCCAATGTAATATTGTACTATCCATGGTGCAGAGGGCGAAAAGGAGAGAGATCAGGTCATCTCCTCATCGACATCTGCCGCCAATGGAGTGAATTTATTTTGTAGTTTCACTGGACTGTGTTGGTCTTTGGACCTGCTGCAGACTTGCCCGCAGGTGACAAAGGCCTGGAGTTTGGAGAAGGTGGAGGTCTGATTTGGGAGATGGTGGAGGGTTTTTCCTTATCTCCACCATCTCCACACTGGGTGGAACTCCCTTGCCCGCACGGGCACTGGACAGAGGAGTTCGAGGGGGAACTGCTGGTTTTTTAATCTGCCCAGCAGCAGATGTTGTAGACTGCTGGGCAGTCTGAGGGGTGGCGGATTTTTTGCCTCCACCAGGGGCAATCATTTTGGGTTGAGAGGTGGTGGACCTGCTTCCACCAGAGTTGACAGTTCGGACTTGCAATGTCTTCGAGAACGTAAAGTCATCAGTCTGACAGCAGACTGATCGAGTGGAAACTGTGGGAACTTTCCGTACAGCCGAAGCATAGGAAGAGGCTGTCGGCGTCTGACTGCCCACAACCTGCTTGCGGGCTTCAAAAAAGGAAATTTTCTTTTCAGTCTTAGTCTTTGAATTGCGGATTCCTGAATCCAAAGAGGACAGTTTCTTGAAGAGGAGGGATGGTCGCCACCGCAGTTAGCACAATGTGCCGGATCTTGACACGGCCCATCATGGGTTGCCTTGCAGCAAACACCGCATACCTCTTGCCCTGAACAGCGGTCCCTGACATGGCCAAACTTCTGGCACCTGAAGCACCTCAATGGGATGGGACATATAGCTGAACATGAACATTTAGGTAACCAACCTTGATGACCGGAGGCAGCACAGGGTTCAGAAGGTCAGAAAGAGGGTGTTGGTGGCCACTCTCTCTGAGCCCTTCTTTATCGTCACCCTGCGCACCTCCGTCACACCCTGGGACGCCAGCTCCGTTTTTATTTCCGCCTCTGAAACACCCGCCAGATCTCTGCATCGAATCACACCTTTGGATGAATTTAATTGCTTATGGGGAGTCACCCTGATCTCCCTATCCACAAGCTTTTTTGCCTTCTGCAACTGTTCGGATTGCTTCTGTGATCGACATTGAAGAAGAAACGAACCATTCCTCAATCGTTTTATGGACCTAGGTTCACCTGCTATACCATGAAAGCCCTTTTGTACAGCAAAAGGGCTCAGAGCTGAAAGAGGTCTTTCCTGCTCTGTCCCTTCCACCACGAGCCAGGAAGCCCAGAAACCTGTCTTCTGTCTTACCTCACTGTCAGAATCACTGTCTGTTTCAAATTCCCCTGAAATAGGGGATACTGCCTTCCTCTTCCTTTTGGGGGGTAGTTTTTAATGAAGTCATATTTAGTTTATTGTGATTCATCTCTCCCACTTCCCCACCCACCTTGGAGTCCAACTAAGGGGCCAGGGCCAAGAAACCAATGTCTTGACCCCTTCCAGGCTTCGGGAGAGACATACGACAAGCAGAAGCAACCAACCCTATCCCCCCTGATCATGCTCAACTCCCGGGAACAGAGAGCTGAGCACTGCAGGGTTTACTTGGCCAGCTGGGGAACTGCCCGTCTTGACCCAACCCCAAAAAGGGGGGCCGATTAGTACACCCGGGCCAAAGTGTACTCCCTGTCTAGGGGAGGTCCGAGCCAAAGTGATGTGTTGAGAGCGCTGGCCCTCTCAATCACCAGGATCTCATTCCCTCCGACACAGGTCGCACCGCACGGCAAACGCGGCGGATCTTAAGGAGACCACAGAGAGAAAAGGAGTGTGGAAAAGAAGACTTGAAGGGAGACGAAGATAGAAAAGGGCCAAATAAGGGAGGCAGAAAACAAGAAAAGGAGAAAGGCGGGTTACTCTTAGTCAGATCCTCACCCTTAGCCTATCTGACATGGGAAGCCCTACCAGGGGCATCAACTCCTTACCACGTTACGCTTAGGCCAAACAGCATCTGCACCTCTCAGGCCTAGAAGCAGTGTGAAAAAAACAGCCTATCTCCAAGTATTGATGCCCCCGCCAGCAAAGCCTAAGGGATCACTGGACCACGCAAACCCTCCGACCACGACAAGGTCGCAACCCCCCGAGGGAAAAAGGGAGAGAAAAGCAAGAGAAGAAATAACAAGTTTCAAGGAAAAAATCAACTAATGATCAGACAAAACTGATAATTACATTCCTACCGAGAGAAACGTTTTATTGCTTTTTTATATATCAACTTACGAAAACGATTAGGCATGGCAGCCACATCAGTAGAAGAGTCTACATTTTCTGAAAAGAACAGTGCATGACTTTACAAATTCTTTTTCAGAAAGAGGAGCTTGTCCACGTGTTCTGGGTTCAGGGTAGCCCTTTGGCTGGTCAGAATGTCCCCAGCTGTCGAAAACACCCTCTCAGACGGCACACTCGTGGCCGGGATGGCGAGGTAAATCCTTGCCGCCCTAGCCAACAAAGGAAGCGGTACTCATTCTGTTTCCACCACAAGAGTGGGTTCTTCGCCATGCTAATAGATTTCTCCTCTTGATACTTCTGGACTTCTTCAGCTCCCTGCTGGAAGATGGTCTTGCTTGCTCGACATGTGTGACGAAGACATCTGCCAGGAGGGAATCAAGCAGCACGCTCCTTTGCTCTCGTACTTCCGTTTGTCCTCGGTCTCTCTGTCTTTACGAAATGCTCTTCTTGGATCTCCTCAAGCACCTCAACATCATGGGCATGCTCATCAAGAGCTGGCAGACTGGGGGTGGTTGAAGTTCCAGGTTCTGCTGAAGTTCCTGGTTCTGCCTTAACTGCTTCAACGGTCTTGGGTTTTGTATGCAAGCTCACTGTGACGTCAGTGAGTTTGTGGAAGATGCCATCGCGTTGTTCTGGTGCCATATAGGAGAAAGACTTGAAGCGAGGGTCCAAGGCTGAAATCATCTGCAGCATCTCTCTCTGTTCTGCATACCGGCCCTCCAGATCTGCTGCCATGACAGCCTTCATTTGCTGGACGGACATGGAGTCGTCTGGCTTTGAGCGAAGATGTCCTTTCTCGCCAAGCAGACTCTCAAGAAGGGGCATGATCACAGACGAAGTTTGGCATCTCCTCCGTGCACATGAAAGTTGTGATGTCCTTCAGGTGTTTCAAGAAAGATGAAGTTCTTGTGCGGCGGCGGCCTCCTCGTCATTCAGACTCGTGATGTCACGCTCTTTGAGATAGCTCAGTTCTTTGGAGCGAATCACAGCGACGACAGCATCCTGCAGGTACAGAAATCGTGACAGCATGTCAAAGGCGGAGTTCCACCTGGTGCAAACGTCAACCTTCAGCTTTTTTGCCTTCAGTTGAAGCAACTCTGCCTTTGCTTGGAGGACGTTGGAAGCCAATGACTCCTGTGAAAGAAGGATAGATGTCCGCCTGATTCTACTCAATATGGCTGCGGGTTCCCATCCACCTTGAGCGCCTTCTGAACTGCAAGGTTGAGTGTGTGTGCAAAGCATCCCAAGTGCAGATGGCATTGCAGCAGCTTTCCAGCCTTGACCATGTTTGAGCTTGTCGGACACAAGCGTGAGACCCAGCACACCCGGCAGTTTCCATTCTTTGATTGCTTCTGTGATGACCCTGGTGATGTTTTCAGCTGTATGGCTCTCTCAGGCATTGGTCTTGTTTGCAGCACATAGTTCACCATCTGCCAATCAACCACCAACACAGCAGTGACAGTTGACGTAGAGTCTGTTGCTCTCGAGGTCCATCCTCTGTAGTCAAACTTACTTGTTCGGATTTCTGAAGGTCAGCAATCACCGTGGCTTTCATGTTTTTGTACATCTCAGGGATAGCCAGCTCTGAAAAGTGGTTACGAGAAGGAACCTGGTAACGGTCGTCGAGCGTTTCAATCAGGGTTCGGAAGTGCTGCTTTCCACCAACTTGTAAGGTCGCAAATCTTTGACGAGAAACAGCGCAATTTGGTTTGTGATGGCCTTGCAACAAGAGAATTTGTAGGATACTTTGTCTTTTTCGCCTGGGCCTGAAAAGCTCCCGCAAGGGTCTGCTGGCGCTGTTGTTTCTTTGGTGGCTGCTCACTTTGTGAGCTTGAGGTTTCCGTCTGTGTGGTCAGTAACTGTGGATGGTGTCTCCTGATGTGGGTGTTCATGTTGGAGGTTCCACCGGCAGTTTTTACATCGCCATTGCATGTCAAGCACACCACCGTATTCTCCACTATGGAACCATCAATTTTTCTTTTTCGGACTCCAAGTGCTTCCAAATAGGGGCTTTGCTTTAGCATTTCCCACTATCGATGTACTCGCTTTCACCATGTGCCTTTGTCTACCGCACTTTCACGGAACGCATCTTTGTTCTAGGAAAAATGTTTACTTTCGGTTTCTAATTCCAATTCGCGGTATACCGACCCTTCCCGGACCGTAACCGGTATACCGTACCGAGAGGCTTCCGAACCGATATAATACGGTATACGGTAATACCGTGCACCTCTACTGTGGAGTCTGCAAAGGCTTGCTGGAGTCTGCAAAGGCTTGCTGGAGTACCATTCAGCGTGACCCTTGACTCCTCTGCCCAGGAGCACAGAGGATAGTATCAACATTTCTCAACTTCGCACCAGGGTTCTGCTGATGTCTCAACTCTGATCTCTGCAGATCTCTATGGATACCTTGCACAGGTTACAGTTGAACTATCATTTAGGTAAACATCCCCAGTAGGGGAAAGGCTATGGAGAGGCCAGTGGGGGCAGAATCAGTCATGGCTGCTGACCAGGCTGTGACAGCAAAGACACAGGGGTAGACAAACGACAGTGATCTGCAGCCGATAGATGATACACTGTGAAGTCCTTGGACAGGGCTCAGACTTCTCTGTGGCCTGAGTAAGGAGGAAGCAGTGTTTAGGCAGATGTCAAGGCGGATAACTTTTCCAGAGCTTCAAAATCTTCAAACAGTGGACAGTGGCTGGAGAACAAGAGGAAGGCTTGTCTGGGGATTTACCATTTTGATTTTGTACCGGAAGAAGCTCAAATTTATACGTTAGTAAAAAGAAAAAAAAAAAAAAGATGACTTACATCCAAGTCCTATGACTGAAACAGACTCCATTACTGAAACAAGCTTGTCAAGGAGCGTGAAACCTCTCACAAAAGGCATTAGACGCTTGGAGGCAAAGGGACGTTGTACGTAGTATACCAGAGATGGGATTCTCATAATGTGAAAAAGGAGGAAAAAAAGTGGCGGGGGTCCGGGGGCCGCTGAAGGCCCCGGTGGGGTCCAGGGCAAGGCCCCTGGTGGGGGTCAGGGGGCGAAGCCCCTGAAGCTGAAGATTTTTAGAATTTAACCTGCAAAAATCAGCATCTGAGACACCAAAGTATTCAAAAGTATTAATAACCTTGATCCTACAAAAAAAAAAAGACTTTCTCACCTTCGCCATTGATGTCTGTCAGGAAATCATGAAGACCATTGACACAGGATTGGTGATTTTCCAGTTGCTAATAGTCACACAATTTTCAGCAGTTGCAAGTCAGTTTCTCATTACTGACCTTCACATCACCACATTTCAGCGAGCAGTTTAGTTTCTAATAGTAATTAGCCATCCTTCAAATACTTATTAAAAAAGTTTACCTGAACACCAATCAAATAATTTCTTACAGTTGTCATTCAAAATACCACGGAGGATTCTGATTCCTTTATAGAAATAACATAAGTGAGAGAGTTGACTAAGGATCATATTCAAAGTGTGCAAATTGTGAAGGTTTAACTCATTGTATGCCACAAGCAGGTTTTTTTTTTCTTTTCAACTTGATCCATCTCTATTACAATAAGAAAAAAACAACACTTTCACACTTCTGATACTCCTCACATTAATGATGTCACTGCTAAATCTAGTCACCAGAGTAAAAGTATGCATGCATATCTGCCGGTCTGCTCGTTTGTATGAATGTGTGTAACTGATTTTTTCCCCCATGATATCTATACCAGAAAAGAAAAGATTTTTGTGACGCGGTGGTATAGGTAAAAAACATTATTCTTATTATTATTACTACTACTACTACTATTACTTTTTCTGTACTATCGTCTGTTTACTTATGTTTTGTTTTGCTTGTCTGTAGAAATGTCAATAACACCCTTGCAATTTTTTTGTTTTGATCTCTCTCTCTCACTAAAATAGTTTGTTGTATGCTATTTATTACGTAAAATATTGACTACACAATTGTGTATACTGTGACATTGATGTAACCTGTTTTTTCAAAGAGAACCTTCATTGCAAAATAATCAGCTTGATGATTGTGGGCATTACATCAAGAAGAAGAAAAAAAAAAGGGGGGGGGGGGTTCTACAGATTCATCATATCTATTGGAGATAACCTGCAATATTATTAATATCATTACTTCAACAAAACAAATAGCATTACTCTTCACAGAGAGAGAGAGAGAGAGAGAGAGAGAGAGAGAGAGAGACGGGGTGGGAGTGGGGGTGGTGGGTAGACTCGCCGATGCTCCAAACGATCCAAGAGTCTCGTTTGTTAAGACGATCTTTCACTCTTGCTAGGTGCTTTTCAGCAAGAATGTGGTTGATCAATGCTGACTTGCCCGTGAGCCATACTTGATCGCGTCATTACACCATGTGCAGACTGCTTGTCCTGGATAGGTGATTTTCCTCATGCAGTCTTTCAGTCTGAGAATCACACTGTGGCTGACGGCGCCTTTGGAACTGGTCAGCATCACTTTTTCGCTCACTTCCTCCTCCAACCACTTCCAAGTCCATTTGTTTTTAACTGAAGCATCGACTTGCTTCGCAAGAACTTTCTCGCTTTCTGCTATCTGACGAAACATTCTGGTTTTCGCCACTCTCGTCAAACCGAAAGAAAATGGCGTCAGGAAAAAAATTCGCAAACAGTTTGCCGCGTTCTCAAACATCAACTTCCGCTTTGATGGTTTCGGTTAACCGCAGAATGAAAACAAAGACAGCAGTCTCGACCGGCCCAAGCAGAAACCGGAAACATCCATTTGCGAACGGATCAATTGAGAACACAATATCGATCGACCTCTCGCCGTACATTAGCTTCATCACAAACCTACCTCTACCCCCCCCCCCCCCAATTTTCTCAACGGATTTACACTGATCTCAAAAACGACCCCTGGGGCCATCAAAAAGACGGAAATCCGCCAATCGGCAGAAAAATCCCATCTCTGTATACAAATAGGTCATAGACACATTAACCAGGGTACCCTTACCCATCGCACACGGCCGAACTGTGTGAAGGAGGCCGAAGTGGTCAGATGACAGATGACACCTAGGAGAGAGTTCGGACCTGCCCGATGGCGAAAGGGGGAAGGGATGTAACCACTACGACCTCGGCGCTCCAAGTGAGCGCTAAATGCTCAGTCAGCTGAGGTTCTTTTGTAAACAGTCAGTGAAGAGCAGGAGTCTTGGATTCGTTCGGATGGTATTGCCGTGGTCACTGTGTTGGTTCTATTGTCAGGCTGGTTGAATGCGTGTGGAGGTTGTAGTAGCCCTCCTTAAGATAATTACTGTGTTAAGTGACCACCGAAGTCGGCGGGAATTTTCGATGTCCATCTGGTGCTAAGTGTTGTGTTTGCTAATCAATTAGGTGGGGTGTGTGTAAATGCTGATGTGTGGGAGAATGTAGCGAATGGAGAATTCAGGGTACTTGTGAACTAGGGGTTTGAGAAGCAGCGTGGACAAAGGCATGGCCCGAAGGGGAATCCTTTGTTTCCTCCATATATAAACTGATGGAGAACAACGTGAGAGGAGAACAACACCAGGAGAGAGAGAGAGAAAGCAGAGGAAAAAGAGAGAGGAGAGGAGTGAGCAGAAACAGAGAAAGGGTCGAGAGAAACGTGGTCTGGGATAGAAGAGACAGCAAGGTCTTAGGTTAAAGACAAGCTGGAAGAGAAGGAAACTAAGTTCGAAGCCCAGAGGTGGGTGAAGACAGACAAACTGGAATTGAACCAGAGGGGGGTGAAAGAGACGAAGAAGAAGAGTTTACATCGGATCCAGAGACGACCACGAAGACCCAGTCCTGAACCTGGAGCCAGTCAACCAAGGGCGTCACCATCAAGCAGTGCTGAAGAAGACTTGAAGAAACTTGTTCAAGAACTGGGGTTTGTGGTTGTGAAAGCGTGGTTGTGTGTGTGAAAACCTGCCAGGTAAGAAGTCATTTTATTATAACCCGGGATTAGGATGTATTGATCTTTTATGTTTTGATTTTCATTGTGTGTGATTTGATTGTACATGATTAATTATAAGTAGCATAGAAATTGTATTTCTTGTTCTCAGTCGTGTTAGGAGAGAAAAGAATGCGTGCTTACATCCATTCCAAAGTGAGAGGTGAATGTTTGGTGTGCGCATGAGTGTGCATATGCGTGTATGAGTGCAACGATACCCTTGGTGTGTTAACCCTTGACTAATAATACATCAACTTAGTGCACTTAAGCAATACCATCACGATTTCCCCCGTCCTGGACAAGTGGCGAGCCTGCCAGGATTGCATGGCCCAAATTAGTTTCAGGAGGGAAACAAAGTGAGTAATAGAGTAGTACTGGGGCGAAGCGTCCACTAAAGGCAATTATAATTAGCTCTTCTAATATTTCCTTTAGTTCTTTGAGTGCTGAGTATTGACTTGTGTGTAGGGTGGTTGTTTAATCAGAGGTCGTTCAGAAAAACGGAGAACGAGGTTCTAGTCTTAACTCTCACAGAAGCTGTGGTTTAAGATTAAGGCTCCTTTGTGTTAGGAACACTACCACGGGTTTTGGTGTACTCATAACGCTTATTTAGATAATACTGTGTACTGACTTTTTCCGGGGGTCTATAAGCGTACTGTTTTGGTGGTGCTAAAACATATCAGAAAAGAAAATGGCTGAAGAAAGTTTTACCCCCATAGAGAAACTAGTAAGTTTGGGGAAAGAAATGGGATATACAGGAGATGAACTGCGTAGTTTCATTGAAACTCAGCAGAAGACTGAGAGAGATGAAAGGGCTGAAAGGAGGAAATTTGAAAAGGAACTTTATAGAGGCAGAAACCACTGCGTCAAGGCTAAAGCAGATGCAGAGAGTGCAGCTGCCAGAGAAAAAAGCAGATGCAGAGAGCAGAAGCGGAATTGGAGATTCTAGCCAAACAAATTGAGTTGGAAAGAATAAAATCTGAAAATCGTAGTGGAAATCGAACCAGTTCTGAGTCAGTAGGCCGCAGACTAAGTTGCGCACCTAGACTTGAACTCCCACTGTTCAAAGAAGAAACTGATTCGATCGATGCCTATATCAGTCGTGTTTGAATCGGTTGCCGAGCACGAGGGCTGGCCCGAAGATGACTGGGCAATAAACCTGTCTGCCTTGTTGACAGGTCGTGCGTTACACACTGTTTCCACCTTACCCAAAGGTGATCAGAGAGATTTTGACGAAGTTGAAAAAAGCAGTACAAAAAGGCATATGATTTGACTGAAGGTTTTAGGCGTAAGTTTCGCGAGGCGAGAATCGAACAGGGTGAGACATACACACAGTTCGGAGTTAGACTGGATCACTACTTTAACAAGTGGATAGAACTGAAGTGGAATGGACTGTGATTTTGAAGGCCTCAAGACACTGGTGATGAAAGAACAGTACTTGACGGTTGTGGGCCGGCCTCACAATACACCTCAAGGAAAGGGGTGTCGTGACAATAGCTGAAGTCCTTGAAGCAGCAGAGGTTTACCGAGAAGCAAGGCGCGACTTGCCTCAACAAGAAGAGGGCCTGGAGGCATACCCAGAGGACGGCAGGCCAGCACATGACTCACACGGCGAGTCAGTAGTACACGCCCGTAGGCCTACAGCGTCACGTGAGCAAACAAGGGTGAAAACCAATTAGCCACGTGGCTAGGAATGAGCGTACCTGTTTTCTGTGCAATAAGACAGGGCACTTGGCTAGGGATTGTATATTTAAGTCACAGAAGGCAGCAGCAATGAGGGTCAGGCCAAGAGAGAGGCAGGTAGAAAAAGATGAACAAGATGACAGTGTTATTTTGTCTGGATTGTGCTGTGTGTTCACAGATTCAGGCGATAACATGGATGTGCAAAAAAGGCAGAGTAGGGGACAATGTGGTTAATGTCATTAGAGACTCTGGGTGCACTGGTGTTATGGTGAAGGAGTCCCTGGTTGAGGAGGGACAATTCACAGGTAAAAACACAGAGGTGTAGACAACTAGATGGAACAGTAGCAGAATTCAAAACGGCCCAGGTGTTTATTGCTACACCATTTTATAGTGGAAGTGTACAGGCTTTGGCTGTTCGGAAGCCGCCGTATGACTTGGTAATTTGGGGAAAATTCCAGGAGCAGGTGGGTACGAAAACCCAGACGCTGACTTCTGTGTCGAATCAGAGAAAAGGAACCACGTGAGAAAAAGGCCCCAGGCAGTCAAACACTCCAGAAAAGCACTGGAGCGTGTCCGGTGAGACTAACCCCACTCACTTACAAGCAGAACAAAAGGGCGACTACTCGCTCAGAAAACTGGTTGGTTTTGCTCACAGAGGGCAGAAGAAAAATGTTTTTAAAAAGGGTTACAATCGGGTTTGAGTTAGAGAACGGCATATTGTACCGAACTTTTACTCATTCGCGTTCGGGGAAAAACGAAGAAGCAGGTTGTCGTTCCTAGGCAACGCAGAAAGGCTGTGATGTCCGAGAAACATGTGACGTCGCCTCGGGCCATCTCGGTAAGAAGGCCACACAGAAGATGGTGACGCGAGAGTACTACTGGCCCGGTATCCTTGGTGATGTCAGGCGTTTCTGTGCACAATGCAGCACATGCCGCGGGGTAGGCAAGGTGTGTGTACAGAAAGGGGGATCAGACTGGTCTTACAAAGAGTTGGCCAAAATAAAATGGTCGGTCGAGAAGTCAGGCAGTGGGTGCGTGTGTTTTTGCAGTGTCGTGTATGCGGGACGTGGCTGGTTGCGGCCACGTGTATGAAGAGAAGGGGAGAGAATTTCGTAGAAACATAATGGTTATGGCCACACGACTTAGAGCTGGTGGAGATTCCAGATTTATGTTGATATTTGCTTGGATAGTGTGTATGTATTGATTTTTCTCTAATTTTTGTTGCAAGACACATCTTGCGTGCGTTCTCTGGTGTAAGTAGGCCCTTATGAGAGGCCGATATTAGCACTGGTTTAAATGGAAAATTATGAGAGTTTCATCTCCTTGAATGTTAAGTTTTAGCCAATGCAGGGCATTGTTTTTCGAGTGGGGGGGAATTTGTCAAGGAGCGTGAAACCTCTCACAAAGGCATTAGACGCTTGGAGGCAAAAGGGACGTTTGTACGTAGTATACAATAGGTAATAGACCAATTAACCAGGGTACCTTACCCATCGCACACGGCCAAACTGTGTGAAGGAGGCCGAAGTGGTCAGATGACAGATGACACCTAGGCGAGAGTTCGGACCTGCCCGATGGCGAAAGGGGGAAGGGATGTAACCACTACGACCTCGGCGCTCCAATGTGAGCGCTAAATGCTCAGTCAGCTGAGGTTCTTTTGTAAACAGTCAGTGAAGAGCAGGAGTCTTGGATTCGTTCGGTTTGGGATTGCCGTGGGTCACTGTGTTGGTTCTATTGTCAGGCTGGTTGAATGCGTGTGGAGGTTGTGTAGTAGCCCCCCTTAAGATAATTACTGTGTTTAAGTGACCACCGAAGTCGCGGGAATTTTCGATGTCCATCTGGTGCTAAGTGTGTGTTTGCTAATCAATTAGGTAGGGGTTTTGTGTAAATGCTGATGTTGGGAGAATGTAGCGAATGGAGAATCAGGGTACTTGTGAACTAGGGTTTGAGAAGCAGCGTGGACAAAGGGATGGCCCGAAGGGGAATCCTTTGTTTCCCTCCCTATATAAACTGAGGGAGGAACAACGTGAGAGGAGAACAACACCAGGAGAGAGAGAGAGAAGCAGAGGAGAGAGAGAGAGGAGAGGAAGTGAGCAGGACAGAGAAAGGTCGAGAGAAACGTGGTCTGGGAGATAGAAGTGACAGCAAGGTCTTAGAGTTAAAGACAAGCTGGAAGAGAAGGAAACTAAGTTCGAAGCCAGAGGTGGGTGAAGACAGACAAACTGGAATTGAACCCAGAGGGGGGTGAAAGAGACGAAGAAGAAGAGTTCTACTATCGAGATCCCAGAGACGACCACGAAGACCCAGTCCTGAAACCTGGAGCCAGTCAACCAAGGGCGTCACCATCAAGCAGTGCTGAAGAAGACTTGAAGAAAACTTGTTCAAGAACTGTGGTGTGGTGTGAAAGCGTGGTTGTGTGTGTGAAAACCTGGCCAGGTAAGAAGTCATTTTATTATAACCCGGGATTAGGATGTATTGATCTTTATGTTTTGATATTTCATTGTGTGTGATTTGATTGTACATGATTAATTATAAGTAGCATAGAAATTGTATTTCTTGTTCTCAGTCGTGTTAGGAGAGAAAAGAATGCGTGACATCCCATATCCCAGAGAGAGGTGAATGTTTGGTAGGATAAGATAATGTTGCTTATAGCCCAGCCGACCGCAAAGGGCCACATCAGGGCTGTGAATGTTTGGTGTCGCATGAGTGTGCATATGCGTGTATGAGTGCAACGATACCCTTGGTGTGTTAAGCCTGACTAATAATACATCAACTTAGTGCACTTAAGCAATACCATCACGATTTCCCCCGTCCTGGACAAAGCTAAAATACTCACAACCCATGCAAGCATTCACAGACCTGGTTAATCGAGCTGAATCCCCAAGTCATGCCATCGATGGCTTTCTATGGGTTATCCAACCGACATTCAGACGGCACAATAAAAAGTCCAGTCCAGACTATTTTAAGCCTCAGTGAAGATAGTGGCAATTGAAGGATTATCTAACCAAAAGCTGGACCCACCTGATTACATGCTAAGGCACTGGCCTTTTGAGAGTTGTCCGTATAAAAGCCAGGCTTGCTCAAAGCCAGATTACTTTCACATCTCCCTCTACTGGTTTGTTTAAAGAAGTCAGCCTAAAGGCCAGACCTACTCACAGCAAGAATACTGTCACATCTGCCACCAACAGCCCAGAAAACCACATTCACATCAGGACACCCAGTGCCCAAGTACTCCTGGAAAACAGCATAGTCATGCAGAACAAATAAACTGAGATCAAGGATCCTAATGGGTTCAGGGTAAAGCTGCAGGGCTTACCAGCCAGCACTGTGGAGGAGGTCTGCTAGGCTCTTTGATTTAAGCCAGCTGCCCAGTTTCTCCATGAGATACCCTCATCCTTCCACATTCTCTCTGCCCCCAGGGGTCAGTGACGTGCCTCAGCCACAAGACTCTGATCCTGACCTTGCCTGACCTTGTGAGACACACACAGACACAGAGTTGATTCCTGAGACCTTGCCCGACCTTGTGCCTCAGCCACAAGACTCTGATCCTGACCTTGCCTGACCTTGTGAGACACACACAGACACAGAGTTGATTCCTGAGACCTTGCCTGACCTTGTGCCTCAGCCACAGACTCTGATCCTAACCTTGCCCGACCTTGTGAGACACACACAGACACAGAGTTGATTCATGAGACCTTGCCTGACCTTGTGCCTCAGCCACAAGACTTGATCCTGACCTTGCCTGACCTTGTGAGACACACACAGACACAGAGTTGATTCCTGAGACCTTGCCTGACCTTGTGCCTCAGCCACAAGACTCTGATCCTGACCTTGCCTGACCTTGTGAGACACACACAGACACAGAGTTGATTCCTGAGACCTTGCCTGACCTTGTGCCTCAGCCACAAGACTCTGATCCTGACCTTGCATGCCAAACGGCCTGGCATGTTGAACTGTTTAGCCACAGGTTTGTCTCTCTAATGGTTTAACATCAGGCAGGTGTTCTTTGAACCCGATTTTGCAACAATCTCTTGTGTGTCGGCATGGGACTGGTGGATGCTCCAGTTAGAAAGGACGATTTTCTGGACACTGTGCACTGCCGGGTGGAAGTGCAGACTGAGCACAGGTCTGTCTTTTGAAGGATTTTTTTCTTTCTTTCTTTTTCCTTTGATTCCAAAGACTGTTGATGGGAAATAGACACAATGTCCCAGCCCTTGCTCATGAGGCGGGAAATTCTGGCAACTACCAGTCTGAAGCACTTAATGGTACGGGCTACCAGCTTCACCCTCACTGACATCCCTTATCATGCAAATCCCCCAGAAAATAGGCAATGTCCACAAGCCCAGTATTTTCAAGGGGGAAGCCACTGTCAACACAACAGGCCGCAACAATGTTCCATCTGTTAATGCAGACCTAAGCTAAGATCTTCTGGAAACAATCTCAGGACTCGTGTCAGACTTCAACCTGATTACCAGGATGAGGGAGAAAGAACATACACATGCATCTGAAGCAACGCTGTGTCTAAGAGAGCTAAGGCCAAACAGATTCTTCCACTGAATCTACCACCCTCAAATACCAACGGATTAAAAAAAAAATTTCAAAATGGAGTGACTGAAGGCGGCGAACGAAGCAAGATCAGGAATAGAGTTTTAGAACTTACCGCCAATGACATTGACAAACAAAGCACAAGACAAGACACGATGCATTTCAACCACTTGGGTCTTCATCAGGCGAAAAAATAAATCACATTTAACATGTGGGACAGTACAAACTACGAAAAACAAAAAAGGGGAATGAAAAATGACTTATCTGTAATTCTCCATGAAGGCGGAAATGACATGAGGCCAGGGGATTATGGGAGAGGAAACAGAGGGGGGGGGGGGTTGCGTCAGGGGAGGTGTGTGTGTGTGATATGATAGGGTTGTGTGTCTAGTTTATTAGGATGGTATGATATCTTTGTGATGGTTGTGGTAATGGTGGATAGATAATGATGGGAAAAAAAAAAAAAAAAAAAAAAAAAAGGGAGAGAAGAAAGGTGTGTGTGTGTGTGGGGGGGGGGGGATTTAAGGGGAAGGATCAAAACAAAATAAGATTAGATAGATGGAGGGTTGCTGTAACTACTGTATGAAGTGAGTGAAGAGGATGTGGTGGTGGTGTATGTAAGTGTGTGTGTATGTGTGTGTGTATGTGTGTGTGTTGGTAGGGGATATTGCCAACTGATGTGGAAGAGGTGGGTATGTGTGTTTGGTTATTGTTGGATATTGATGCCTTGGGGGTGTAGTGTGCCCAGTTTGGAAATGAGATGGATTCTTGAGTTGTGCGTTCAAAGCTGTCACTCTGTGACTGCCAGAGTGCCATAACTTTGACATGGTCGATGTTGTGTTGGGTGTGGTTGAAGTGTAGGGCGACGGGTTTGGGTCGGTGGTGGCGGATATCAGCCAGATGTTCAGCGATGCGTGTTTCAAGTGTGTCTGGCTGATATCCGCCACCACCGACCCAAACCCGTCGCCCTACACTTCAACCACACCCAACACAACATCGACCATGTCAAAGTTATGGCACTCTGGCAGTCACAGAGTGACAGCTTTGAACGCACAACTCAAGAATCCCATCTCATTTCCAAACTGGGCACACTACACCCCCAAGGCATCAATATCCAACAATAACCAAACACACATACCCACCTCTTCCACATCAGTTGGCAATATCCCCTACCAACACACACACATACACACACACTTACATACACCACCACCACATCCTCTTCACTCACTTCATACAGTAGTTACAGCAACCCTCCATCTATCTAATCTTATTTTGTTTTGATCCTTCCCCTTAAATCCCCCCCCCACACACACACACACACCTTTCTTCTCTCCCTTGGTTTTTTTTTTTTTTTTTTTTTTTTTTTTTTTTTTTTTCCATCATTATCTATCCACCATTACCACAACCATCACAAAGATATCATACCATCCTAATAAACTAGACACACAACCCTATCATATCACACCTCCCCTGACGCAACCCCCCCCCTCTGTTTCCTCTCCCATAATCCCCCTGGCCTCATGTCATTTCCGCCTTCATGGAGAATTACAGATAAGTCATTTTTCATTCCCCTTTTTTGTTTTTCGTAGTTTGTACTGTCCCACATGTTAAATGTGATTTATTTTTTCGCCTGATGAAGACCCAAGTGGTTGAAATGCATCGTGTCTTGTCTTGTGCTTTGTTTGTCAATGTCATTGGCGGTAAGTTCTAAAACTCTATTCCTGATCTTAAAAAAAAAAGATAATTTGGTTCAAAACTGGACAGATCATTCTGTCCCATCTTTCTCCCAAGGCTTGGAAATGATCACAAGAGTTTTCAGTGCTTGACACTGATTTGCAGAAAATGAACAGGCATAATGATATGGTCGAAACCTGTTTATTTTGATATAGCGTAATATTTCCATCATGTGTGAAATAAAATTTAACTGAGATATTAGTACATCATACTTAAAGAGCAGCTGTTTGCTGATTTCTTGGATCCTTTCGGAAATTCTTATTCATCATGCCGTAAACTTGGCTTAGTTAAGTCTGATTAAAAAGGGAAGACAGACAGAAAGAAAGCCACAAATGAAAATGAGTTTTACAAATACAGAAAAAAAAGAAAAAAAATTCAAGAAATGCTATCATGATAGGTTTGACTCCAATTATATTTCTAACATGCCCAGAGATAATTCATTTTGTATTTCATTTAAAGCAAGAAGAACAACAAAGAAGAACAAATCAAGAAATGTGATCATGATAAACTTGCCTCTTGTCGCAAACCACTACCTTTCTCCGTTCATCCTCCAGTTCTCTCTTAAACGTCAGCCAGATCCTCTGCATAACACACACACACACACACACACACACAAAACACACACACACACACACACACACACACAACACACACACTCCACATAAACACACACCACACACACACACCATGCATACATACACACACACACACCACATAATCAGTCCCCCAAAAAACCCCAGAGACTTGCGTATCAGAATTATACATTTACTCAGTTGAATACAAAGAATAGCAGATTGCATGAATTTCTGTGTTCCTCAAAGTACACAAAAATATCAATGACCAACTGAAAACTCAAATAATTTGTGAGTGATTCAATCAACAATCAAGATAAACGTCATCTTTGACCCATGCTAAGCCAGACTTGGTATTACACAAACACTGTTTGGCTCAAATACTTTTCCTTTGTTTGCAGGTTTGGATACTGTTGCATTCTGCTTCAACTCCAAGCAACAAACGTATAGATCTATGAATGACACAAATAATTCATTTCAGTGGCTTATCTGAACTGCATTCAAATCATATGACTACCTCATGTAGCGGTCACGCTGGAAATGCTATACTTGACTCAGTCCATACAGATTGATTGTGGATTTTTCATGCCCAAGCAGCAGGTGTAATAGATCAGTATTCATGTGGTACTCACGAACTTTCCACTGATTGTTATGGTTGGAAAACTTATCATGACCTTTTTTCCTTTTTTTTGATCACATGACTGATCTAATTTTTAACAGTATTTCATCCCACAGAAAAACAGCGCATATAAGTCAGCCAAAGTAAACCCATGTTTCATTCCAGAAAAAGGAAAAGTGAAGATAAAAAATATGCATCCTGACATACGTCAAATATGTGCAGTCCATAGAAAAAAAGAAAAAGAAACACCCGAAGGTGCTGGGGAGGACCCAGAGAAGCACTGTCTCCACCTGCCTTTAGAGCAGTCCCGTACCACCCTTGGAGGCCTGCGCTGTGTTGACGATGGGTACAGGCACACGCAGGACACTCCATTAAGATATCAAGGGACATAAAATGCTCCTGAACAGAGGTAAATCAGACTACAGGATGCAGCTCATAACAGCCTCAAAGTAGCATCCCCATGGGTGTACCAGCCCATATTTCATGACTGCAGAGCCCACCGGCGAAAAAACACCACCCTCCAGCTGCCGAGCACACCCCACAGACCAACCACCCCTGCCCACGGACAGATGAAGACAGTGCCACTCCAGACACAGCCAAGCTTTTCGCCATACGGTCTTATGTGCCTCAAGAGAGAATCCAAAGTTGGTGTTTTTTGACACACGTCAAATATGTGCAGTCCATAATGTTAATCTTTGGCCAAGGTATTATGAATTCATTAAAACATTAAGCACAGACTTCACACAACAGCTTTGTGCATGTCGACCACACACTGCTACTAGATTCACAGCTGGCATAATTTATACAACAGAAGGTTCATTAAAACCGTATTATTATTGACAGAGATTCACAGCCGGCATAATTTATACAGCAGAAGGTTCATTTAAACCTTATTGTTATTGACAATGACTATGATACCCAAGGTAGGGCATTATCATCTTTTTTTTTCTGACGTAATCAGGACACACAGACGAATAACAAACTCTTTCAGATCCGTCCAAACCTTAAGGAGTTCCTCCCATCTACGTCTGGTGGTCGTAAAGAGGAAACGGTTCTGTGCCGGCTGCACACCGGCCATTCGTATTTTACTCATTCCTACCTTTTAAAGAGTGAAGAAGCTCTGTGGTGCATTCCATGTCATGTGCCACTCACAATGAAACATATTCTTTTAGAGTGTTGGGACTTGCACGATGTGAGACACAAACATTTTACAGCGGAGTCCATGAAGATCCTGTTCAGGGATGTCCCGCCTGACGTGATCCTTGAGTTTTTGAGAGAGATTAACCTTTTTCATCTGATTTTAGATTTTACGGAAGAAAGATTTTTAACGAAGTTTCTGGTGTGTTTCTAGACGATGTCATTTAAAGAGATGTGTGAAAGGTTTTTTTTTTTTTTTTTTTTTGATGACTTGAGTTGATTTTAACGTGGTGACAGCCCTGATGTGGCCCTTTGCGGTCGGCTGGGCTATAAGCAACATTATCTTATCTTATCTTAGCTTATCTGACGTAATCAGGAGGGCAAGCAGACAAAGTTTTCATCTGCCCCAGACAAAACTTTCTGCCCATTAACTGGTGGTAGCTTTAATTCTACCAAATACCAATTACGAAGAAACCGGAAAACAAATTTTTCGTCATCTGCCATTTTGTCATGAACCAACCAAAACCTGACAGCATGTGTGTTCCATTCTAATTTTCAAGTGACGTTGATGTCATGTAACAGATTTGAAAAGCGAAATCTCAGGTTGTTGTAATGACCATTCAATACGGGGAAAACATTGCTGAACTCCAGTGTACAGTTGAAAGGTCATTCTTGCCCTGTTAGGTATGCTGCTGTTTCCACCTCTTGCCCATCCCCCGAAGGTAGGCAGCTGGTGTTGTCCTACCATGAATGGGCCTATCACCTGATTTCAGGCTAAGATACAACAGTCACCAGTGAATCGGTATCACAGTCATCTTTCATGCCACAGGGTAAAGACCAAGACAACTGATCCTTCAATAGTTTGGTTTATTCTGTTTCGGTTGCTTGTTTCTTTCTTTCCATTTTACATTCGGGTTCATAAAAAAAAAAAACCACCAGCAAATTCTAGCTTATTCAGTACCACATTAACATGCTCAATGAATTCCCTAAAGTTAGTTTCTCTTTGCCTCTGAACTGAATCTGTTGTGATTATCTTGTGGTGACTGTTTTTCAACATCACGTGTGGATGAATGTATATCAATCATGTTGTGGTGACAAATGTTTTATAAAAACAAAAAACCCTTGGCCAAGGGAAAGATGAACTTAAAATACTTTCTACTTTCGGTCAAACTACAACCAACTGATGGAGGATTAAATATACCAACTGAGACATGAACAATGTCCTTATTATTCAAATCGATTCCAATTTGCTGCACAAAAACACATGCACTCTTAACAAAAAATAACAACAAAAAAGTTTAATCCATTTTACGTTTTATCCCACAGAGTGAAAACCATAAGTCCATGGCAACTGTTTATAATGCCCACTCACTGCCTGTCAGTGTCACTCAGGCCTGCTGGCCATTTTCCACCACGCATTGGGCTCTGGCTTGTACATGTCCACAAGTCCTTCGAATGAGACTATAAACTGAGGTTACGTGTGTGAACACACGCACAACATCTTGCACACACGTAAAATCCCATCACCAATTTTCCGAAGAGAAGGCCAGTTTGGCCGTTGGTATGGATGACACGTTACACATCGGCTGCCTTAATGGCAGGAGAACATACACGTGTGTGCATACAGACAAGCACATGCATTCACACGTGCATACACACATGCAACGCAGGCGCATACAAGCACATGTGCATACACATGAGCACATACATGTGCACTCTCACACACACACACACAACCTCATTTTCTCATTAAAAAGATTTTCCACATTTTCAAGTTTGTCGTCTTCTTTTTCTTTTCTTTCTTTTCTCTTTTTTTCTTTTTTCTTTTTGTTTTTATCAGTATAGTGTGTGGAGACAGTGTTAAAGTGTGTTATGACTGAAAGTGAAATAAACCCTACTTACCCAGAACAGATTTCTTCTCATCTTCCAAGTGTTGCATCTTAGACTCACCTTCACTCTGCACAAGCAGAAGGTATCATGAAGTACACGTCATCATCACAAAAACTTAAAGCATACAACTTAAGACAAAACAAACAAACAAAAACAAAACTACAAGACCTGCTTTCAACTACAATCATGATATTCAGATAAGATAAGATAATATTCAATTCCCATCTAAATTTGTTTTAAAAAATCACAACAGGAATATGGACGTATTGATAAAATCAAAGGCATCAAGGAAATAACTTGTCATTTATAAAGTTTAGCTTGAAGACATGGAAGAAAAATGACAAAAAGTAAAAATAAAAACTCACAGCCATACTACATGGAAGAAAAATGACAAAAAGTAAAAAAAAAAGAAAAAAGAATAAACTCACAGCCATACTATCAATTCAAATTTATGCAATCTGATGACCTGAAACTTGTTAATGTAACTGTGAGCTTAAAACACGCAACTTTTTTTTTCTTAAATCGAAAGTCATTGAGTCAGGTCAGTTGAACTTGAAAGCAATGTCGACTATAGCCGGTAACATCTCAGCATCCAATCAAAACGTTCCTAAAGGCTTTCAGCATCACATGCTGTGTATTGTATGTGGATACATTATAAATGTCAATAAAGTTTTTGTGCATGCTTGCTCATACCCAGAATTAGCCAACAGACTGAATGAACATCTATTTTTATACTTAAGTCAAGTGTTTTGGACATTTTCGGGTGGCTCAGAGTGGGCTGATGGCTAGAATCATAACAACACATAGCACACTCTGAAGGAGACCATTTGGTTCCTCAGGCAACTGACCGAGTCATACCCCCCAAAAAAAAACACAAAGAAGTTCTTTTTTGATCTTTTCAGTATTTCATCTGAACTTCTGATGTCATTTTGTCTGGAAGGATGACCAAGCAAAGGACGGAAAAGGAATACTAACTGAGGTCTGTCCAGATCAGCGCATTGTTGGCGTGGTTCACATGAATGTGTACCTACCCATACTTCTCTTGTGAAACAGGATGCTTATGTAAGAGGCTGCCTCGAAGTTCGACTCTGACCCTGTGGGGAATAAAGTGGTTTGGCACTTTTGCTACTGGGCTTAGCAGAGATGGGACTCTGACCCTGTGAGGAATAAAGTGGTTTGGCACTTTTGCTACAGGGGCTTAGCAGAGATGGGACTCTGACCCTGTGAGGAATAAAGTGGTTTGGCACTTTTGCTACTGGGGCTTAGCAGAGATGGGACTCTGACCCTGTGAGGAATAAAGTGGTTTGGCACTTTTGCTACAGGGGCTTAGCAGAGATGGGACTCTGACCTTGTGAGGAATAAAGTGGTTTGGCACTTTTGCTACTGGGCTTAGCGGAGATGGGACTCTGACCCTGTGAGGAATAAAGTGGTTTGGCACTTTTGCTACAGGGGCTTAGCAGAGATGGGACTCTGACCCTGTGAGGAATAAAGTGGTTTGGCACTTTTGCTACTGGGGCTTAGCAGAGATGGGACTCTGACCCTGTGAGGAATAAAGTGGTTTGGCACTTTTGCTACTGGGGCTTAGCAGAGATGGGACTCTGACCCTGTGAGGAATAAAGTGGTTTGGCACTTTTGCTACTGGGGCTTAGCAGAAATGGGACTCTGACCCTGTGAGGAATAAAGTGGTTTGGCACTTTTGCTACTGGGGCTTAGCAGAGATGGGACTCTGGCCCTGTGAGGAATAAAGTGGTTTGGCACTTTTGCTACAGGGATTAGCAGAGATGGGACTCTGACCCTGTGAGGAATAAAGTGGTTTGGCACTTTTGCTACTGGGGCTTAGCAGAGATGGGACTCTGACCCTGTGAGGAATAAAGTGGTTTGGCACTTTTGCTACAGGGGCTTAGCAGAGATGGGACTCTGACCCGTGAGGAATAAAGTGGTTTGGCACTTTTGCTACTGGGCTTAGCAGAGATGGGACTCTGACCCTGTGAGGAATAAAGTGGTTTGGCACTTTTGCTACAGGGGCTTAGCAGAGATGGGACTCTGACCCTGTGAGGAATAAAGTGGTTTGGCACTTTTGCTACTGGGGCTTAGCAGAGATGGGACTCTGACCCTGTGAGGAATAAAGTGGTTTGGCACTTTTGCTACTGGGGTTTAGCAGAGGTGGGACTCTGACCCTGTGAGGAATAAAGTGGTTTGGCACTTTTGCTACTGGGGCTTAGCAGAGATGGGACTCTGACCCTGTGAGGAATAAAGTGGTTTGGCACTTTTGCTACTGGGGCTTAGCAGAGATGGGACTCTGACCCTGTGAGGAATAAAGTGGTTTGGCACTTTTGCTACTGAGGTTTTGCAGAGATAGGACTCTGACCCTGTGAGGAATAAAGTGGTTTGGCACTTTTGCTACTGGGGTTTAGCAGAGATAGGACTCTGACCCTGTGAGGAATAAAGTGGTTTGGCACTTTGCTACTGGGGCTTAGCAGAGATGGGACTCTGACCCTGTGAGGAATAAAGTGGTTTGGCACTTTTGCTACTGGGGCTTAGCAGAGATGGGACTCTGACCCTGTGAGGAATAAAGTGGTTTGGCACTTTTGCTACTGGGGCTTAGCAGAGATGGGACTCTGACCCTGTGAGGAATAAAGTGGTTTGGCACTTTTGCTACTGGGGCTTAGCAGAGATGGGACTCTGACCCCGTGAGGAATAAAGTGGTTTGGCACTTTTGCTACTGGGGCTTAGCAGAGATGGGACTCTGACCCTGTGAGGAATAAAGTGGTTTGGCACTTTTGCTACTGGGGCTTAGCCAAAACTTGGTGACCTGCATGAAAGGATCAAAGAGGACATGCACTGGAGACACTTCCATCATGATCAGTGTGTGAACGTTTCCTATTCCCCGAGAATGTGTGGTAATAGAAAGGACACCTGTTTGGGACCAGGAATCCAACCAATGACCATACAACAGCTTCCCTGTGAGCTGGGTGGTCCTGTAGAAAGCAGTACACCAGAGAGCTGTTTGCTAGATGTCCTTTAGGATGGCACCCTGTTGGTCAGTCCCTAAGTCACACAAGGTATCTTGACCCATAGGACCAATGGCAGGGGCACCCTTGTCGAACACCTCCAGTTGCTGCAGTTCTGAACATTGGTAGCCATAAGGGGCATTTTCATTTTGACCTGTCTTTTTTTGTCAAGGCAAGAATGGCCTGCTGATCTCTGCATGCAGGTCACATTCTATTGTTCCATTTCCAAGCACCACAAGCTCTGAAGTTGGATTCCATGTCCAAAGGGGACTCAATGTCAGCACTGGTATCTAAAAGCATGAAACAAGTCAGCTGATTTGGTCCAAGGGATGGACAGGCAAAGTACAATTTTGTTCCTACCATGAGGAACGCCAATAGATCTGTATGACAAAGGGGTAAGCTAACTTCCCAAGAGTGTGATGCCAAAGGAATGGGATTTGATTTAAAGTATTCCTGTGGCTGTCCTGGGGATATCTTGGTGCGTCTCATACATAAGCAAAGAGGGTAGCCTGTGGGCACTCTGAGAGGCCATTAGTCATACACCTGGGGAAAACATGTTGATCCCTTAAACCTCTGCAACTGAGAGTGCAAAACCTGGGAGTGGGTGTGTGCCAGCAACAGACACTCATCTCTTACAAGTTACAGGGGCTGTGTTCATGCTGGGTGTTCATGCTGGGTGTGTCTGTGCCACCTGCTGCAGGGGCTGGTACACTGACTCCAGACAAAGAGAGATGAGGGAGGTAACACTGTATGCAGTGAACCATGGTATATGATCATGGTATGGGAGGGCACAAAGGCACAAAGGCGGCAGAGACTCATTCCAACTCAGCCCTCCACAACAGTATTTCATGCCTGATCTGTATTCAGGAAGGGAGAAGGTCTTCACACCCCCTTCCACAAGGCTGAGTTGGTCATGTCAACTACACCTCGTCCTCCCATCCTACTTTGTGTCTTGGCTGCCACTGTCAATTGCGTATGATCAACCCCCCCCCCCCCCCCACACACACACACACACCACCTAACAACATGTGTTAGGACCCCTCCTTGTCTTATGTACATAACTTTACAATCTACACTCACTTACCCTCTCCCCTTCACCTCCCCATTTGATAAACAAAATGTCATATCCATTTTCATATTCGAAATCATGGTGTTCGAGATATGGTGAGGATCGACAGATGACTCTCCATTAGACACATAATGCAGAGCATCATTTCCAACTGGCTTAGATATGGTGGTCAAATTGGATGAATCACTGAATGCCAAGATGAGGGAACGGAATTAAACCAGATATATGAAGGACCTGTTGTTCCAGTGTTCCAAAATCTACAGAGCTGCCAAATTTTTTATAAGAGGTTAGTATCAGACACACACACACAAAAAAAACCGACACCAATGTGTTTTAAGCTGTGAAAGTAAAGGTGAGGCAGGGCATAAACTGGAAATGTTCCCTCTAGCTCTCGTTGTATATTTGTGTAGTGTGTGGCGATAGGACTGAGGAAGCGAGAAGCAAGTTTGTGCTGTCTGCTAACAGAGCTAGTCTCATCCATCCCATCACACCCTAATTCTTCTACCTATCCCCTTCAAAGGAGGCTGATATGCTAAGCAGTCTCTGTCACACAATGCTTATTTCTGGACCCCTTCACAGTTTACAACAGCGAATATCAAAACCATTAACGATTAATGTAGATATGTCAGAAAGATGCAGTGATGTACCCGGGCTTGAAATCAAACGACTAACCTAGCGCCACCTGTTGCTGTCAATCCATGTTTTATTGCATAAGGTCATCAGGTATTGTTACAACATTAAATACAAGTTTGCTGCATCATCTTATTCTGTATGCCAGTTTTTCTGCCATTAGGTATGCAACATCTGTGCAGTAACAGCTCAAGAAAATATAGAAAACACTGTTTCCTAGGTGTTGCTGTCATCATAACATTACAACAGCCATGTGTATGAATCATCTTTGTGTCACTATGCAAAGCCTGATGGCAGAAAGTATTTCACCACAGTCGTTTTAATCACCATTCTGGGAGGTATCCTGTGGTGCCAGACTGATCACGACCTCAAGCAAAACAATTTTCAGGGGAAGCAATTCAGTTATGGAAAAGTTGCATTTATTCACCCTGATGGTCACCATTTTCCCCTTTAAAATTAAGGCTGATGATAACAGCACCGGCCAGCACACTGCTAGACAGGCTAGTAATAAACGTACACATCACAGACTAGGCAAGACTGTCTGTCACAATGAAAACTGTGAAGATTTGAACTCCCTTGTTCTCTCTCATAAATTGTCTAACACTTTGGGAATGCCTCCAGATAAAAATATCTTCTTTCACAATCAACACAGGACCATTCATCAACATAACCTGACAGGCATCATCAGAAATCACAGCTGACTAAATAGAAGCATGCACAGTTGAAACCATTTCAGAGAAGGCCTATGTTTTACCAACTCAACATTCCTGCCAGTTACCTATGTTTTACCAATTCAACATTCCTGCCAGTTACCTATGTTTTACCAACTCAACATTCCTGCCAGTTACCTATGTTTTACCAACTCAACATTCCTGCCAGTTACTTATGTTTTACCAATTCAACATTCCTGCCAGTTACCTGTGTTTTACCAACTCAACATTCCTGCCAGTTACCTATGTTTTACCTACTCAACATTCCTGCCAGTTACCTATGTTTTACCAACTCAACATTCCTGCCAGTTACCTATGTTTTACCAACTCAACATTCCTGCCAGTTACCTCCACAGTTCCTCTGATTACTGAACATTTCAAATTCCCTCCCTCCGAAGGCAGCAGAGTTCAAGGGCATTACCATTTTCTGTGGCGAAACAGTGGAATTCACTTCCTTTCCTACTACAACATGTCCCTTCCTTCATGAAGTCAGCAATAACTTATCTGTTTAAATGCCAGTTATAGTATACCACCTGAAATTATGCTAAATCGCTGCCTGTCACTTGCACACATTTGCTGATGTACAAATGAGCTGTCCATTTGTGTTATGCACTGTGTGTGTGTGTGTGTGTGTGTGTGTGTGTGTGTTTGTGTGTTGTGTGTTGTGTGTGTGTGTGTGTGTATGTGTATGCATGTGTGTGTGTGTGTGTGAGTATGTGCACATGTGTGTGTGAAGTATGCACATGTGTGGTGTGTGTGTTTTTTGGATTGATTTAATTAGAGTCTCTTCACAACGATGGTGATATTAGACTAAAAAAAAAAAAAAAAAAGAGTGTATGTGTGCAAGTGCTTATATGAGTGTGTGTGTGTGCGTGTGCTTGCATGCACGCATGCATGCGCACGCCCGTATGTGTGTGAGTGTGTGTGTGTGTGTGTGTGTGTGTGTGTGCGCGTGCGTGTGTGCGTGCGCGCACACGGACACAAATGCATGAAAGTTTGCCTATTAAACGACCAAACAATAATTTTAAACTGATAAATCAATTACAATAAATGAATGATAACAGAACTCGATATAGCCTTTGCTATATCAATCATTTTGGGGCTGTAAAGTATTTCCTATAAAGCCCCTAAGGAACCAATATCTATCCTTTGAATATTATATAAAGATGTTAGAATTGGACATTCAAAAAGAATATGTTGAATAGATAATGGGAGACCACAAGCGCAATCTACATCCTTAGAAAATTTGGTTTTCCACGAGTTTAAACGCATCTTATAAATTATACTGGACAATGATCTTTGACATAATAACACTTTCGTTTTTGCAGGAAGTTTTTCATTGTTCATACAATTTTCTAATAGAGAAATGATTTCATGTTTATCCAATTTTAATCTACTTTCTGGATTTTTTCTAAGAGCACCCTCTTTTGCTAATTTATCAGCTTTTTTCATTTCCATAGATACCACAATGAGATGGATCCAGCAAAACTCTACAAAAGTTCCTTTCGCCATAACGGAATGCATCATAAATTTTATATAAAAAATTAAGCCTTTCCTTACATTTGCATCCCAATTTCGTAAGCTATAAAGAACAGATTTTGAGCCAACACAGATTAGAATGCTGTAAATTGCCACATCAAGATCAGATATCCAAGATAAGGCCATAAGGATTGCATATAGTTTCAGCAGTGAAAACTGAAAAGTTCTTTCCTAAACAAAATGATTTCGTTGCTTTTACATCGGGAATTACAAATCCAGCTCCTGTATAAGATTCTAAAACTGAACCATCCGTGTAGATTTTAAGATGATGTGGATATGTTTTTTTCAAGATGTTCTTTTGCTTTTACTGATATCAAATTAATACCGTCTTCTTTTTTTTAGAGTAGTATAATCTATATCAAAATTTGGAGAGATATGCTCCCATTGAGGAACTGTGGGCATAGTTGGAGGTTTTGAAATGGATGCAATATTGATGTCACATTTTAAAAATAAATCGTCAGTATAATTTCGAATGGCTGCAGGTAAGAAATACTCTGTGCCCTTTTAGGAAAATCCGATTTGGAATCAAGAAAGATTTCATTTGTTACTGAATTTGATACAGAAAGACTTCTGGTTACATACTTGGCTGTTGCTAGTTTCTTCATATGTTTTAAAAGTGTTAGAATGTACTGGAACACCAAGGGCTATTTTAATAGCTTTATTGTCTATACTTTGTAACCGCTTAAGTAATGTTTGAGAAGCTGAAAAATATACTTCCTGTCCGTAAGTCAATTTTGAACGAACCAGACTAATAGAAAGATGTACAAGAGTTTGGGAATCTTGACCCCACGATTGAGCACAGATTATTTTTAGTAAAGATAGCCTTTGTCTGGCATTGTTTATGAGATATTCAATATGGAATCTCCAGTTTAATTTAGGAGTGAAATGAACACCTAAAAATTCAACATATATTGGAATATTGAACAGTTTTATTTTCTAGCACAAGTTGAGGCAAAACTTTTTGATTTTTACCATTGTTGAATAACATTAATTGTGTCTTTTCTCCTGATAGTTCTAGTCCATTTTCGTTCATATATTTATTCAGCTTGTCAATTTCAATTTGATATAATTTTGTATATATAATATGGTTCTCTTATTTGTCTGTTTTTTAATATTTGTAAATTTATCCACATTGCAATATCATCGGCATATTGCACTACATGCATACTTTTAGACAGTATTTTAGGAAGATCGTGAATGAGAATTGTAAATAGAATAGGCGCAATAATGGAGCCCTGAGGGATGCCAATGTCAAATCTTTAAACGAAGAGAAACATTTACCAACCCTTGTACAAACTGATCTCTCAGATAAGAAAGATTTTATGAACTGATACATTGCACCATTAATCCCCCAAAATTTTTCAACTTATAAAGTAAACGAGAATGCCAGACACTATGGTATGCTTTTCTAATGTCAAAGAAAGTAGAAAGAGTACTTTTTCTACGAGCAAATTGTTTTTTACCATGACTTGCAAGTTTTACAAGGTGATCGATTGTACTTCTAACCTTTTCTGAAACCTGCTGATTGTTGGGAATTATGTCATTCTTTTCGCAATAATGTAAAATGCGTTTTCAACTATTTTTTCTAGTATTTTTCCAACTTGAGATGTTAATGCTATTGGTCGATAACTATCAATTGCAGACCTAGGTTTACCTTGTTTTTGGAACTGGTATTACCACTATCCTCTTCCAGAAAGTAGGAAGAGTTCCATTTAACCAACATTTTGGTAAAACGAGTGAAGTAATTGCTTCCAGCACAAAGGTAAGTGGCATAACAATTGATACGTAATTCCATGTAATCCAACAGCTGTCTTATTCGAGGAGAATGAAATTAGTGCTTCTTTAAATTCTTCAAATGTTATAGATGCATTTAAGTATTGGTTTGGATCCGGTGTGGGATTACAGTAAGTATCCTTTTTCTCCTCTAGTTCTCTGTAACTTTTGGTATCTGTATGTAGTCTAGTTGAGTTATTTTTTGAAAAAGCTTGCACAAATGCTTCAGCTTTCTCTGATGATGTTGGAATAGTATTTTTTTCTAATTTAATAGGATATGAAGGTATATAAATACTTGTTTTTAATTCCTTTACCTTTTTCCATACTCTGTGCATGTCCTTTGATGAAAATATTTCTGAATGACAAAAATGATTGAAATAGAGACGTTTTGCTTTTGCGACAACCCTGTTACTGTGGCTTTTTGCACGTTTCATTTCAATAAAGTTTTCATCAGTTCTATCTTTGAGCCATGTTTTGTATGTTTTCTTTTTATTAGATACGGCTTCTGCAGACTCTCCATTCCACCAACTATTTCCTCAATATTTTTTATCTGTAGAAGATTTGCACTTTGGCATTGATTTCTCAGCTGCAGATATAATAGCTTTTCTAAAGTTGTTATAAAACACTTCAATATCTTCGTGTTCAATAATGCTGCGATCTATAGATAGAAGGGTTGACTCATATAAACTCCAGTCTGCATTACTGTATAAAAACTTTGGTATTTATTTTCAGCTTCTGCTTCTTCATCAACTATTTGCTCATTTATTTTCACAACAATGGGGAAATGATCACTCCCTAATGAATCATCTTCTGTTGTCCAAGTAGCACTGATGGCCAAATCAGAAGAAATTAATGTCAGATCGATGGAGGTTGGTCTATGCGTTGATATATCAGGCACTCTTGTTATGTTGCCGTCATTCATTAAAAACCTTATCGATAAGCATAAAACAATTACTGACATCATGTTCGACTTCGATGGTCGAAAATAAAAACTGGGCTCGCTGCGGACCTGACAAATGAAAGAGCACACAAAGAAGTATATAAAGGGGCATATAGAGCCTCGAGGCTATGATGATATAATCATCGCCCCTAAACCTGAACCTGAAAAAACGGTTTATCAAGTGACAAAACGGCGTAAAAATCAATTGGATGATTGTGGCCGTGTATGCAGTAAAAGTAAAAGACATAACTGGGGGCACATTGATAAACACGACTTACGGCGATGGTTTTGATTTAAGGCAGTGTTGAGCGATGGGAATTTGCTTTGTGAATAATCCCCATCTCCTTCTTCCGTTAGGCGGCCAACATCGTTATGTCGATGATTATGTCTGTGGGAACTAACCCTTCACTTGACGACAGGGAAATGAGAGTGGTCGTACTTGAATGATGGCGGCGATTTTTCACAGAATCACAGAAATGCATGGCTATAGGCTAATAGCCTTTTGCCCTCATAATCAGTATCCGTTTATGTGCTTTTGGATCACTTTCTCGTGAAAGTCCCAATGGCTTAAGTCAGGCATAGTATATACTACATTTATCATCATCTTAATAAAGACAGCCCTGATGTGGCCCTTTGCGGTTGGCTGGGCTATAAGCAACATTATCTTATCTTATCTTAATAAAGATCCAACTCAGTGGAAAATACCTGGTCTTTAAACTTTTTGTCAATTTGATTTTTAAATGCGTTTACTGATGGCGCGTTGATAGTGTCATCGGAAAGGTTATTCCACAGATTAATGATACGGTTAGTAAAAAATTTGCGAAACTGGTTAGTTGCAAAATTAGTTTTGGTTATTTTGAAGTTATGTCCTCGAGTCTTTTCATAGTTAGCCATAGTGAACAAGGAAGAGGGGTGCAAGGATCATAAATATTGTGCATAATTTTGTATACTTCAATGAGATCACCTCTTAGTCTTCTGAATTCTAGGCTAGGCAACCTAAACAGAGTTAGGCGCTCCTCATAACTAAGATCACGAGTACTCGTTCTAGTTATACACTTGGTAAATCTTCGTTGAACACCTTCAATCATATTTATATGTTTTTTAAGATAGGGGCACCATACTGAGTTTCCATATTCAATAATTGGTCTAACTAGAGCTTTGAACAATGGAATCATAATTTCAGGAGATTTATTTGTAATAGTCCTCACAAGAAGACCAGCCATTTGATTACCTTTTTTCACAATGTTGTTTATATGAGTCTCAAAGTTCAAATCTGGGTCCATGGTGACACCTAAATCCTTCTCAGCAATAGTACTTTCCAGTGTTCTATTAACCCCATTTTCCAGTATTGTGTACTGATAGTGTGGATTATTCTTTCCAAGGTGCAGAACTTTGCATTTCTCGCCATTAAACTGCAATAGCCAAGTATTTGTCCATTTCACTAGATTGTGTATACACAATTGTAAATGATCTCTGTCTTCAATATTTCGGATGGCAGAGTAAGCCTTGGTGTCGTCTGCAAAGATTTTTACTTTACAATCAACCTCCTCAGGCATATCATTTATAAAGTATATGAACAAGGTCGGTCCGTGAACACTACCTTCGATGATTTACTACTGTTTACACTTACAAACTGTGATCTTCCTTTTAAGAAATCTCTGATCCACAATAGTAACTTGCCTTTTATACCGTAGCCTCCCAGTTTATTTATCAGTCTTTGGTGTGGAACTGTATCAAATGCTTTCCTCAAGTCTAGGTAGACTGCGTCAACTGGTATTTTCTCATCCAATGTAACTAACCAATCTTGTAAAGTAACAAGTAGTTGTGTAACACATGAACACCCCGTGGTAAATCCAAATTGTTCTCTAGATAACAGGTCATGTTTGGTTAAGTGCTGGCAAAGAGCGTCTCGAATAAAACCCTCGAAAACTTTACAGACAACAGATGTTAGGCTGACGGGACGGTAGTTTCCTGCTGAGTTCTTGTTTCCTTTCTTAAAAATAGGACGTACTTCTGCTTCTTTCCAATTTTTCGGTATTACACCTTTGTCTTGTGTTCTATCGAATAATGTCTTCAATGGTAAGCGATGACGTTAGCCAGCTCCTTCAGTACTCTTGGGTGAATCTCGTCAGGTCCTGGGGACTTCGATGGGTTTAAATTCTTTAATGTTTTTTCCATCTGGTCGGTTGTGATCTCCACTTTTGTTAATTCTGTAACCTCTTTTTTACATGAAAACTCTGGAACGTTTATGTTACTTTCCTCATAAAAACACTGGCAAAGAAGCTGTTTAGTACACTTGCTTTTTCAGAATCATTTTGTGTTAAATTGATTAATACTAAATTAGAATCAACAATATTTTCTACAAATCGATTGCAAGACATTTATAACAAAGCAATCAGGTTCCCAGAATGGAGAATGCGCATTGAAATCGCCCAAAATTATCCATTTCTTATTTACATTAGGAAGATGTTTTATCCAATCGGTGTTGTCAGCATTTGGCCCATTTGGATAGTAAACAGAAAGTATGTTTATACTGAAATCTTTGTTCACCTTTAACGATATGGAAGTAACAAAAAAGTTTTCAGTGACATTAGTTGAATGATTGAATAATAACTTTAGAGGACTGTAATTCAAGTCTGATCTGACATAAATTGCAGTTTGAACACGTTTAGTTGACACACTGCAGTCATATAAAGGTGGATAATAAAAACCACGAAATTTAGGTAACTTAAAAGGTTCAGCATTTAAGGATTGTAAGGCCAGAATGCAATAGTTATTAGAATAGATGTGATTTTCTAATTGAAGTAAGTTTTTCACTATTGATCTGCAGTTCCATTGTAAAATGTTCAAAGAATTGTTAGCTAAGTTCATTAAACGCTATTTAAAAATCTATGCTTTTCAAAGCAATTTGTTATGACTTTTGAAAGAAAGAAAATTGAACAGGTAACACCGTGACGAATACAAAAATAAGGCCCATTGATGTTGAAGGAGCCCAAGTAGTTGTGCTCCCAGATACCCTGCAGGAAAAAGGTCATCGCTGAGGTCGTTGCAGTCTAGAACAGCCATGGAGGCATGAAGTGTGGAAGGTAGAAGCCAGCATGGTGATGATGGGGGTGACCTCGTCTCCTCTTTGGTTTTTTCCCAAAACATTGCATTGAGATGACGACCCAGAGTCCTTGCAATGACGCTGGCCCCTTTTGCAGTGGGGTGGATACCGTCAGGGGCCAAAATTGATTTGTTCGAGGGCTGAAGATGGTTGTAAACAACGTAGCTGATATCTTTCTCACCAGTCAGTTTCGACTTCATCATGGCGTTAAACAGTTCCCTCTTGATGTCTAACGTTTTGTTCCTCACAGGGGCAACCTGACTTATCACCACCCTGGATTTGGGGAACTTATTCTTTACGTCCCCTACACATTTTCTTATTTCTGTGCTACACGCAGTGGGATCTTTATCTTTCAGATCATTCAGCCCAACGTGTAATACAACGCAATCAGGATCTGGATCCTCCACCTCTTGAATCACAGAGTTGCAATCGTCCAGAGTAAAAGCTTTTCTTTTCGCGACACGCAGGCCATATGACAGACCCAAGCGTCTCCCGTCAACTTTGGACATGATGGTGTGTGTGTGTGTATATGTACTGTAGATCTATATTAATTTATTATCATTTGTATAGGGCCCATGTTGTTGTTAGGGGGTGCTACATATACTGTCCTCATAATTATGAAATATAATCATTAAAGTTTCAGAATATAATAATAATTGTGCCATCAGAACAGGCAAGCTTATAAATAAATCCATTATAACTGCCCAAGCCTGTCAGACAAGACAAAACAAGACAGTTTGTGCCATGGATGATCTGATGGGTGGTTGCACTGACATGCGAGTAGCTGGTGTCTTTTATAAGCCTCTGTAGTGAAAATTCAATTTTCTTAAATCGCATTTTTTTTTCTTACATCTTATCAAATTAACAGTCTGGATATCACTGGAAAGAGCTTTTTTGAAATTTTCAATGGCGTAAATTGCGATCAGATCCATTAATTTTTTTTTCTGACACAAAAATGGTGGTGGACATCGCAGGAATTTGGGAAAGGAGTAAAAAGACAATCTGTTTTTATAGCAAATCCTTCCAGCAAAAACAAAACAAAACAAAACAAAGAAACAAACAAACAAAAACCTCTTCCTCAATCCTTCAACATTTGAATCATCATGTCAACACTCGCACAATCATTATTATTTATCAACAAACGGGTACATTCGTGTCAAAACTTTAAATGGGCAGTTCAACTCTCCTCTAGTGAAAACTGCTCATCTGGGCCCTTAGTGTCTTGTTGGACTTTCAGCTGAGCATAACCCAAAAACATGACAACAAAAGCCTGACCTTGCCCATGAATTGTTGCACGGACTGAACGACATTTACGAAGTTAGGCTAATGGAAACAGCAACAACTTACCCGAACTTGTTCTAACTGGCCGTTCAACGAGTTAACCTCGCCCATCAGCACCGACACTTTGTTGTCCTTCTCTGTGGCACTAGTCTGAAGTTTGGACACCATAGACTGAAATTCTGCGGTTTGAGAGCTTAAATGTGAAGCACGTTTTTCCACCGCGAGATGCTTGTCAGAAACTGAGCGGAAATCAACTTGCAAGCTTTCGAGCTGATTTGTGAGATCTTTATTTTTGCTTGAAAGACTCCAATAGTTGAACGCAAGAATGCACATTGCAATGAGCAATCCCACAACTAAGAACGGCGGAGATCTACTTGCAGGTCGCATGTTGCCCCGTCCGTTTCCACTCATGACTATCACGCTGTGCAAAAGTTGAGTTAGGCTATTACTCTCGGGCAAAATTAGCCTGCGACAACACAAAATCAATGGCAGGGACACGTCGTCTGCCGCGTTACGTTGTGTTGCCGTCCCCTCGAGGAATGGCGATGAAAGGTGGTGGAAAAAGTTGGATCGGCTACGATCCGAAGAGATTTTGGATAAACTCAGGGTAGGCCTATCTAGGCCTATTTCCTCCGTTGAATGCCAGCAATCGTCGATTTGAATATTTTTGTCATTTTGTAGGAAAGGAGGCCTGACCTTGAAAAAATAAAATAAAATAAAAAAGAAGGGAGAGGCGGGGAGGGATGATGGTGCGGGGGAAAGCAGTGGATTTGTTACGTACCAGACCCCATTTCCCTGGTCACTGACTACAAACTGAGTTCAACTGAAAACTCTGTTGTTGTTGTTGCTGTTTTAGTTTCATTTAAAACTGATGATATTAAAACTGCCTAAGAGAGAGAGAGAGAGAGATAGAGAGAGAGAGTGGGTGGGTGGGTGGGTGGGTGGGTGGGTGGGTGCGTGCATGCGTGCGTGTTCGTGTGTGTGTGTGTGTGTGTCAGTGTGCGTCAGCCCGGCCCGCCATGCGTGCGTCACGCGCGCAGGCGCATATACTATACTGCTGAGTCACTGTCACATTTGGCGCGCTGGCGCGCGCGCGCGCGCGCGCGTGTGCGTGTGTGTTGTGTGTGTGTGTGTGTGTGTGTGGTGTAGCCTATGTGTGTGTGTGTGTGTGTGTGTGTGTGTGTTTGTGGGGGGAGGGGAGTGGGGGGGTGGAGGGGGAGGTTTGCCTCGTGTGTCTGTTGTGTGTGTGTGTGAGTGTGTGTGTGTGTGTGAGTGTGTGTGTGTGTGTGTGTGTGTGGTGTGGTGTGTGTGTGTGTGTGTGTGTGTGTGTGTTGGTGTGTGTTTGTTAGTCTGTTTAGCGCCAGTTCACTAAAAGTGATATCAGACGGTGGGAACGGATGGGGGGAGAAGGGAAGGGATAGGAACGTGGGAAGGAGTTGACTGCATGTAAAAGTTTGATATAAAACGTACGTGTGTTTGTCGGTATTTGCATGAGAGTGCAGGCCTACAAGTGTTTACAAAATAATTATTGCATAGGGAAAATGGTAAAAATATGGATAATTATCAAACAACGAGTATCAAAGCTATGAACATATGAAAATCAATGAGAGTCTACCAAACATGAAATAAGAATAACGCATTAATCCTTTAACATCGAATTTACAAGTAAAACACTAAGAAAGCAACAGCCAACACATGCATTGTGCGTGTGTGTGTGCGCGCGCGCGCGCGCGCGCGCGCGCGTGTGTGTGTGTGTGTGTGTGTGTGTGTGTGTTGTGTGTGTGTGTGTGTGTGTGTGTGTGTGTGTGTGTACAGAATGCGCTCACGGTGACATGAATGAGCGCACATGCATACGCAATACGTACACACATTCCCTGACCCCCTCTCCCTCCCCCAGCCCCCCTCCCCCCCCCCTCTCTCTCTCTCTCTCTCCCTCTCTCTTTCTCTCTCCTTTCGCAAAGTTGTTCTCTTTTTGTGAAAAGTCGCTTGCGTTATTTTTGGATTGCGATTAAATTTGTATTTCAGTCTAGTAGCCTATTCTTTTCCATTGTCTAGCTAACTCTCTCTCTCTCTCTCGCTCTCTCTCGCTCTCTCTCTCCTCTCTCTCTCTCTCTCTCTCTCTCTCTCTCTCTCTCTCTCTCTCTCTCTCTCTCTCTGTGTTATAAATGATCATCTGTGGCCAGAGCTGCAGTTAAGAAACTAAAGTGAAATGGCATAGAAACTTTGTCCATTTTGCTTGTCCGACATCGTCTTCTAGACGGAAGAAGTTCAGCAGATTTGCTGAATCATGACTTTCATTACATGCCATCTTCTAGCTTTGCTTGACTTTTTACAACCAGTCAGGCTCTTCTGTCTTTCACACACAATTTCTTTTTTTCTCTCTCAGTCGTACACTCACTAACTTATCCAGAACATTCTTACATTTCACATTCAAGCCACCACACCAGCACATCAACGGAAACGTTACAACAGATTCTAGAAAGCAGGACATGATAAAACGATTTGAGGATATTAGTACTGACATGACAAGATCGAAGCTTCCACAAACCAGCATTGGGATTTCTTATTGATAAATCAACTTGTGGTGTGAAAGTTAACTTTACATCCAAAGTTATCTTTTCATTTAAAATTTGACCTAAATGTTTACACACATCAACACGTTCTCTTTTAACGCTTTGATGAAACCGAGAGATGGGATAACATCCTCCCCCCCCTCCCCCCCCCCCCCCCCCCCCCCCCTAAAATCGATGAGCAAATTCTTTTGTCTTTCCCACGTTCAGTCCAAGGTAAGTGGGATTACATCAATCAACGAATGTTAGCAATTCGTCGACATAATGTGTGTCAGATTTGGAAAGATCTTGTATAGATCTTGTATTGCTGAGTTATCAGAGTGTCTGGTTAAAAGAGTGGGGCTGGTTTCCTTTAGTCGTTTGTGTACAGACAGACATGTTTGAAACTGGCTGGAAAGACGCCGGGTCGTTTGGGTACAGACAGACATGTTTGAAACTGGCTGGAAAGAAGCCGGGTCGTTTAAAAACACAGAATTTGTGAAGAATGTAATATGAGAAGTACTGGCATTAAGTCACTGTTTGCAGATTTATTATAGAATGTACACAACAACAACAACAACAACAACAAAAAGGAAAAGAAAATATAGTATTTCGATATGGATCTATTGCACATCAGTTGTCAATGATTAAAGGGGTTCTCACCCATTTTTACAAATCTATTTTGACCAAATACACGGTTTTGGTATGTGGTCCTATTGCGAAACCCAGCCCCGAATCAGCCGCCTGTGCTCTCGTCTTGCAGTGAGAGCAACATTTCCTGCGGACCGGGAAAGCGAGAGGCTGAAACAGGAACGAGAGCCTCGATTTCGATAAAAGGGGGGTTTCCCGATTGATGACGTCGAAAAGCCAAGTCACTCTTCGTGTTCGGCTGAAGTGAGATGGGGCGAATGTGTGCTGTGTCTGGTTGCGGAATTTCATCAGAAATAAGCAAAGAGTAAGCGTTCATGCTTTTCCAGGTGCTTCCAGCCAGTTTAGGCGATTGTGATAAAGTGAACAGCTATTAAAAAGATTCTACAGCAGGGAAGAGAATTAGTGTGATGATGCAGTAGCTGACAAACTCCTGTTCAAAGGACAAGACATTATCTGATAGATCTAAACAACTGAAGGAAAATGGGTGTATCACATAATCATTTTAAAGTTATTTACATACTACGGTAATGTGTGTGTGTGTGTGTGTGTGTGTGTGGTGTGTGTGTGTGTGTGTGTGTGTGTGTGTGTGTGTGTGAACAGATGTATGTATGTGCATGTGTATATCATGTACTATCTGTGTCGTGCGTATGTGTGTACATGTACATAATATGGTCAACCTGTAAAAATAATGTCGAACTGCCTGGAAAGAAACACAAGCGTCTTGTGGCGAGGGAGGTGGTACTGTACAATTAAGGAGCTGTAGGTTCAAACTGGTACGGCTGAACTCCATACACTTCAGTGAAAATTTCACGTTCGATGTCCTCTTTGTTGGAACTTGACTCGTAGCTGGGAGCATCTGCCATTATCGCCGGAAAAAAAGTTGAGTTTTTACGTCCTCATAGCAAAGCTTTTAGGGACATGTCTTTCATTCACGTAGTCTTGGCATTTATACGTTACTTGCGGAATCCCCGACTCTCGTCTCTTTCCGTACTATGCTCGACAATCTCCGTGGCGAGTCACGATTTGGCTACTTGCACGACCCGAAACACGGATAGAAGTGAGTTCCAGAAGAAAAGTAACACGTATATCGAAACACGCTCCATCATACTTTTGAACAACCCAAACATGCTATTTAGGGGTGAGGACCCCTTTAAGTAATTTAGTTCAGAGTGAAGAACGTTCTTGTTCTTCTTCTTCACTCCATGGGAGTGTTTGGGCACCACACTGAAGAACAGTAGTTTACCAAGTTCCTTCATTTCTGTCGGTTATGTGCCAAGTCTGAGGTCTCTGTGAATATGTTTTCCCTGTTTAACTCTGCAAGATTGTCACTCCATCGTTTGTTTGTTTGTTTTTCTGTCATCACATCCTTCTCCTTCCTTCAACAGCTGCCTGAGGATTGTTTTTGCGAGGCCATTGGATCTTATTACATGTCATAACAAACGTAATTTTTAATTTCCTGATGGATGTCAGTAGATCTTCGTATGGACCAGTGTGTTGTCTGACGGTCTGACACACTTGTTGATTGGTGGTGGATCAGTATTTCTGATGTTTAGCATCTCACGGTAACATCTCGTTTCCATGCCTTGAATTCTTTTCCGGTTCCGCTGTGAGGGTCAGAGAACAGGGAAATGTCTGTTCTACCCCACTTGCTCCTCCACCAAGTTTTCGGGCGAAAGTGACCCAGGATTGGCATTTATACGTTCTCTGACAAGTAAGACTTCAATAGCTAAAAAATAACGATTATCTACAAACAAACATACTGTGTAGGGTTATCCGTTTCAATACTAATTTACTAAACTTTTCAGATTTCAGTTTTTGTTTAATCCTGTGTTTTTCCTGGTCATTTTCAATAACATCATTTTCACGCAAACATTCATCAAATGAGTCTCTGTCTTTCATGTGAAATAGAACTACAGTCTTTAACTGTTCTCTAAAGTCTTTTAAAACTGAGTTATATTTTTGGCATAAAATCCACACACTTATTCCAGCATGTCTTCCACTGAAAGCCAGTTTTGACAAAGTATTTCTTTTTTAACTATGTCTCTTTCTGCCGAACAGTCATCTATAATAAATAGTGTTTGCGTTCCTTCAAACAGTCTATAAAACTGTTCTAAACACTCACTCAGTTTATTGCTAGGATCAACTAAAATATATGTCATCATCTGTCCATATAAACCTTCTATCATGATATGCTTTGTTCCATTTAATGTGTTGGCAGAAAATCAAATAATGATAAAAATTATAGCGATTAATCTGTTTGTAATAGTCTAGGACAAATATTGTATTTCCACAACCAACTGCCCCACAAATCAATGACAATGAGAGAGTTTTTGGCATAAGTTCTAAACTGCTCCATGGTTTTAAAGAAGAATTTAATCTAATCCAGTTATTATTTTTATCATACTCTCCGTCAAAACTTGTTCCGTATAATAAAACCCTATGAGGCCTAAATGTTAAGATTAATCCAATTAGTTCTGTAAGATTGTTTTTCTTTTTAAGGTCATCATTTGATTTTGTTGCTTGTTGATTATGATCTTAATATCCTCGGCCATTGGGAAGGAACGACGATGGTACCTTTTAAAAATGTTTAACGTCAAGTTTGCCAGCTAAAATAATACCTTTTATAAGTCAACACTACGCCCACAACCCCATCCCTCGCCACATCTTTAAAGACGAAATTTCAAATATTATTGTGAACGTGTGCCTCCAATTTTTCTGCTGGAAAGAACTGAAATTTTGTTGAAGCTTTTTTTACAACTGTTTCTTTTCTGTGGAGTATGTACTGCTTTTTTCCAACGCGTTATTTCAATTTCTTTCCGACTAATGTCTCGGCTAAGACTTCCATGTAATGGGCCATAGTTGAATGCTTTTCAAAACGTTTTGACGGCTAAAATCTGTAAAAGGGCTTATGAATTCAAATTTAATTTCCCCATTTTCTAAATAGGTTCCGCCAAGTGCCATTTGAGGTCAGGTTTTCGAACTATTTTATATTCATACTGACCAACATTAATGCTTCTAGATTGCGCAGACTGTTTCAAGAATAGGAACTTTTTGCTGACGCCAACCTCTTTGCGTTAATAATCTCAATCTTTAGTGTACTCAAAACCAATACAACGCGCCTATCTCACCGTTCTGTTCAAAGTCCCAGACGTCGTGCAAGGTCTTTTAATTCTAAAGTATACCCTCACATGCGCTAATGTAACTCCTGAATCTTCTGGCCCCCGCGACCTTATTTTTAGTAAAGTTATTATGTTATTTCCAAAACACGTGCAGGTTAACACATTCACAACTTTCCCCGCTTTGTCTTTGATTTTTATATTAAATATCCGACTCTGCCCTCCCACAAACTAATCTTTTAACCTGAAATTAAGGAATAGTATAAATTTCAGTAATCGCCATATGCAGCATTCCCTGACGGAAGAGCTCTTAAAACAGTTGAGGGCCTTCCGTCATATAAGTTTTCATCAGTGCTCAGCTCAATCCAAATGAACAAAGAGTAATGAATGTAATGCAAGATCGAGCGGACTTCCCCCTCATAAGTATTTGCTCGTTTTTAACTCTTAAATCTATAATTTTAGCTGTAAAGCCTAACATTTTCGCTAGTTCTATCAAAATAGTAACCTACTTCTTCTTCAGGCTTGAATGTAAACATTGTTTTTATATTCGCAATGTTAAGTTTGAGAGTAATGGTCGAAGTTACTCATTGCAAACTTTTAGTGAGCAGAAAACCCGTAACAACCATCAGCATTGTTAACTGCCTACCTAATGTTCCTGCAGTATCAAAATTTTGAAACTTATAATTCTTCCTGGATTCCACTTATATTAAACCATACGACTATGGTAAGAATATATCAAGATCCGAGCCGTTCTAGTTTCGCAATGTTATCAATAGCATGTTCTAAAAACAAGGACGGTCTTGAGTTTGTTATTGTACAAACATTTTTAAAACAAAATTAAAAATGAGTGCTTTCCAAATAGACCTGATGCAAAATATTCTGTGGGCCCGCACTACAATACCTAAAAATATAGCAACTGATACTCTTGACCATTGCTGTGACCCAGACAGCCTCTTTTCTTAAAAAGGTGAGTACTCCCATTACGAGCTATCCTTACCCCCCCTATTGAAAAAGAGCACATCCAGAAGCGTGGTTTAGTCATCCGTTGCAGTTTTATCAGAACCAGTTTAAACTTTGCTGTGTACTTGTGCATCAACTGGGAGTGGAGGTGTCGTATGCTAATCATTTAACTACATCCTGACCTTTGTGAGGTCAGTGTACAGATTTCATTTTTATTCCACCTTCAGGACGTATTTTGACAGAAGGAACTGCAAGCGCCATTACCGAAAGACAAAATCGTTTAATCATTCAGCAACAGAATAGATCATGAAGGCTTTTGAAAGGATCTGTAAAACGAATCAATATTAACATCAAGGACAGGGACTGGAAACAAAGTTGGATCTTGATCAATGGCTAGGCAACCCCTTATTTTCGGGGCAACGCACTGAAAGTATAAATATGTCTTGAAACCTCCTTTCAAAATTGTTCAGACCCTGGTCCATAGAGCAAGAGCATAAAACAGCATGGACAACATTTAACATAGCACACTTCTAAGGGCCCTAACAAAGCGGGAATAGAACGAATAAACGACCTCTAATTCGTACTACGTTTGGTGTTTGCTAGTTCGCAACACAGGCAAGATCGAGCAAACTGATCTTTTCTACTGGGCTTTGATGCCACAAAAACCATACTTAGCAAATTTTAGAGGACGCCATTAATTCTACAGGTGATTTACCTTCAAGTATTCAAAGGTACCACATGTTGTTACAATACGCAAGAATCGAAAGTAGACTTTGCAGGTTGGCACTGTTTATACATGCTGCCTTCTGACCTCAGACTCCAGAAAGGTCCAATAATAACTATAATAATGAAATTCTTATGATAGCAGGCCATGACAGAAGTGGGAAAAACGACATAAATTCTGAGACCAGTAATAGTTACAAACAATAAAAAACGCCCAAGATTAAGTCATCTAATTCCCGAAGAACCAAACCCCCAAAGTCATTGAAGACTCAGCAAAGCTCGCGGACTTGGTCATGCTATGTTCGCGATGACCATGAATCAGAAAAGACCGCGCTTGTTTCTAGGGAATAACTGGCAAAAGGATTACATGGTCTTAAATCTTACTAAATAGTAACCCAACTATTACGAGAACTAATGTCCATAAGTGCCGGCCATAAGCCAACGACTTTGCTTGCAGGAGACAAAAGCCATGCTGACAAAAACTCCCCAATATTCCAGAAAAGCGTCCCCGGCTTTACCAGCAAATTATTATAATAAACTGCAAGATGATTAACTGTTTTTTTTACCATGAATTATCAGGTGGAGGGCTATGGTGGCGGAGCACTGGACTTTGACCTCTCACCGCCAGCCTGTAATAGCCAACACCAGTGTCACTTATTGCAAATCCCTAGAGCTGTTATAACGCTTACTAATTGGACTCCTTGCTCTCTAAAACAGTGTTTCGGATTCGTTCTGCTAGCGTTGTGTTTCAATTAAAATTTTTCGGCTATGTTTTCTCTAATTCTATTCACTTAGTACGAATAGGTCTCGGTTAGTAGTTACACATCTAGTCTTGCTGATCTCATCTTGTTCAAGATCTTATAGTTTTGGGTTATTTCTTTCTTTAATAATCAGGGCCCTACGATGCGGGTCGTCAGCCTCAACGAGTTTTTCTTTTTCCTCTTTTTATATGCCCCATCTAGTTCACCTAGTTTGCTAAATTGGTTTGTTAATTCGCCCTCTGATGGTTCTTAAAGCATGATCAAGGGCCTCTATTCTCACATGGGTAGCGGCGAGTCGTGTATAGTCCCTTTAAACGCGTTCTTCAGAAAAACTGGATCTGGCATCTATACATTTATTAAAATTGTTTTTTTTTTCCAAACTCTGCTGATTGATTTAATTCTTAAGTTCCATTTTTGCATTTGGATATCTGTTGGGAGTTCCTGCAAGTGTGTTTGAAGTGTAGAAACTGCCTCCTGCCTCCGCACTTAATTTTGGCCTACCAAGCCAAGGCGATTTTGATCTTTCACACAGAGTCAATATCTAATGGAACCCACGCTAAAAACTCTGCTGGGTCGTTTTTTAGTTGTAAGCGAACAAGTTGTCCTATGGTCGCTCCTCACCAATCAAATGTCATTTTACTTCAAAATCAATAGGGTCTAATAAATTCGGAGTTCTGGCCTAAACTTTGGTAGAATGATCTGCCCTAACTTTCAGTTATTTAAATACCGATTGTTGGGTAATGTACACCCGATTTCTGCTAATTATCATGCAATGAGAGCCCCGAGCGATGCCGCTCCCAAGGGGAATCACTCATGTCGTCCCTCCACGCTCAAAAACATCAATAATCTTCTTCGCCCTTCAATCCTGCCATGTTTTTTTAAATAATAAACTTTTTCTTTTGATTCATAAAATGTCACAAGCACATGGCTCGATCATGAACCCGCAATAGAAGACTGAACGAACCCCATGGCGGTGAAGGGAAATAAGCGACTATTACTGTTCCAAATAATCCATCTACTATGATGCGGCTCAAATTTCTTACTGTCAAATTTCCAGACCTAGGCAAATGACGTATTGTGCCAGGCTCTGCGCGTTTACTTTCAAATAGCGCTCGATTCAACAACAGACCCAAACAGGACAGTTGTACAGAACCTGGGGGCGGCAATCGTTAAGAAAATTTCTATAAAACATGAGGCACGAAATATTTTCTTTACACAATGCAGACATTATTATTAAACCTATTCTGAACTATGCTAACCGGGAATGAAGGGAAGATCTTGCGTTTCAAGGAATCGGCAAAGAAGAAGCACAAAAACTCAGAATAGAGGCGCTGAACCTCGCCTCAGGTGCTAAAAGCAGCAAAAAGGCTTTAGGCTGTAAGTTTATGCGTATGGTAATCGCTTTTCCATTCCCTTAATATTAGAGTGTTAAAGCGCATGCGCCATACTTCAAGGAGCAAAAAAAGACAGACTGTCTATGAACTAACTTTTAAACGAATACAAACGTGTCTATCAGATCAACAGACCCGAAGCAAAGTACAGCATTTCTGAGCATCACGTTAGAGTTTGACGTTGTTAGCAACCCTAATTTAGCCAGCTGTTTGACACCATAATCATCAAATTAGCAATATATTACGAAAGGAGTGGATTCCATCAACAACATATCCTAGAACAGGGCAGACACTATATGGAATTTTAGTTTTAGGCGTCGTCAGCAAGATCGCTTAAAGTGTATTTAATGCTGTGTGAAGATGAGAACCATTAAAAAAGAGGAAGTGAAAAGTTTTTTTAATCCAAAAATAACGAAAGTACAATGTTCGATTGAGGGCAAGTCTAACCAAAAACTATGCTAGCGGCTTAAACCTATCAGCATTTTGATGAAATAAGAAAACTGTTTGGCAGGTGGGCGTTGTCGAAATCCAACAGTTGACCTTGTGGCTAAAGATCTACACCTTCACAATGTTAGGCTTGATGATTATTAAACAACAAAATACGGTTATGGATTGACCTAAGGACAACGGAGGATAATCAGATACATGGAAGCTGGAAGATCTGTGAGAGCCGTAATAACATTCAAATTGGATAAAGACAAGAAGGCTGATAAACCGCTAAATGTACATTGTTTTATTAATGATGCGCAGCTGAATATTGAAGCTAACATATTAAAACGATATACAATAACTAAATTATTTTATTTTATAAAAAGCATGTGACTAGTTCAAAGTTTATCCAAATGTGCCTACAAGCGCCGCCAAAAGAAGAATAGTAGAAACCCCAAACATAAAACTTTAGATTAACCAACATTACAACAAATGCAGCAATACTAGAGCAAGACCTTTCAAAATACAGCGAAAACCAAACGAATGTATTCTGCTGCCTTTAATGCTGTTACATATGTTTAAATACTGGAGGCATCAACAATAAGTGCTCTATCAGCAGGAACGAGTGTTGGTCTCTAGCAACGGCAATAGGCGCTACCCGCAGCTTTACCCTCTAGGAGGTTTTGTCTTTTAGCCTCGGTCCCTGTGTTCATTAGCTGTAAGGGACGGCTGGCAAAAAATTAAAAACTAAACACCAAAATCACACAGCTAATGGTCAATCTCAATAACGGCTAAACTTAGTTCGATAAACTGACAATAAATAAAGCGCTTGTTGTGACTCAAACATCACTGATGAAGAATTTTAATCGTTTACAGTCCGATTTTGATGACTTCAAAAGACAAAAGTTGGATCGTCAAAGAAAGGCGTAGGACAAGTTTTCATCACACCAGACCCCCGAGCAGATAAAAAAAGGAATGCTTAACCAAAGTAACGAAGACATTAAACTCTGTTTCTAAACAGCTCACATTAACAACGCCAAAGGGTGTTTATACTTTAGTTTAAAAGTCCAAGCGCAAAAAGAACCGTTGATATTTGGCTCTGAATAAGTATTTTTTTTTTAATTTAAATAATATTATGGCTTAGAAAAGAAGACAGCATGGCTAAGATATATGAAAGGCCAAGACGAATAGTTGAAGGAATGCTCCGAGAGAGAGCGTTAGTCAGAGCACTGAATGATATTGATTTAGAAGTCATTGACCCCAACAAACGTAGCAGGCAAGTGTTGTACATGCGATTCTCAAGTTCCCAGTAAACTAACAATAGACCGCGCCAGTTAAAGTAATGTTAGCAGTTTTAATCGACTATATAACAATAAAAAGAAAAATCTAGAAGTTTGGGTCCTCAACAAAACATCAGACTAATTCCTTCCTCTAAAGACTTAAACACCGGGTCTGGGCAGCGAACTGCTTACACAGTTGAACCAGCCGCAGCAGAAGCTAAAATGATATGCTCTGTTGGTCAGAGGGCGAAGTCTAGAGATTAGATAAAACATATCAAAGTATGCACCGATTGTAGGCAAGCTACATTCCGCTACCCTCGGGAAGTTGCTATAAAGAGAGCATTTTTTTAAACAAAAAATTCAGACAACAAATGTTTCATGTGGTGCGTTCTTGCAAGGCTGCATCATTCCGCGAACACCAGAGAGTGACTACCTATCGTGCAATAACACCAAAAGATCTTAACTTCAAAGGAATATCCTTGCCTGTTAGTGTAGACCACATGAACAGTTGTAGAACAAAACAACCCAAAAACTGTTAATGTATCCACATGGGATGGGAGGAAAACAAATTTAGGGCGCTCAATTACAGTGTCGCAAGAACAGTCCAACACAATAGCGAACCAGCCAAAAGTCCTAGTGGACTTACTCCTAAGTATCGTCCAGCAGGGCTGCCCCATTACACATAGATACGCCCACTGAGCAGATATATGCGCATCTTCAAAAAAACACTAACATACAAGAATTCGCAGAAAAATGTTTACAAGAATCCCATCTGTGCAAGCCGCGAGTGAACATATACAACATTGTAAAAGTTTCCTGTAGACTGGAAGACAGAACTACTACGCCCCCGCCAGGATCTAAAGTTAGTTTTAGAACTGGAAACGCTGCAAAATTCTCCATACTAGTTTATCAACTTCGAAGTTCGCTTATTTGTTCATTATGAGGTCCAGCCCCACAAAAACATAGAAAACAGGCTTAATTGAGTAATCATCAGATTATGTTCATTTGCCTTCATTATTGTAGGTCGAATGGCGTATATTCAGAACCAGAAATTATATAGAGGACCGGATGCTGCAAAACATTCTTAAAACGCAAGCAGCAGTGCGTAACGCCCTGTTCTAATAATCTAGAACTTATCTGAAATCATAAATGGCGCCTGAAGACCAACAACAGTAATGACTTCAGCCAACGCATTGTTGGATTTGCGGTTTAGAGCTAACGCCCACGAGATAAACCTCCACAGTTAAGAGACCATGACTCACACTAGCGGAAAGTTCAGAGGAGCTCGCATACAACTGCAATCTTCAACTAAATTTTGATCCAAAAGACATGGAAGCAGCCTGTATTCTTCCATAAACGTGCGAGGTAAATACGAGCACCCACCTTATAATGAAAGCAGAGACGATGCCTTCAGTTAGCATGCATGTGCACAGTCATCAGAAACGTACATGTGTTTTTCACTTAAATAACAAGTCTTTTTTAAGACTCTAGCAGCACATGCTGGGTTAATTTAGAGTCCACAGGGCCATGTCCTTAAAGTCCTGCCCAATAAAACGGAAGAATATTTTGACCAACTCTTGTAGAAAGGGCGTTTACCCCTTAGAGTACATGAACAGTTGGGAAAGGTTTGGATGAAGATACACTTCCCCTAAAGCGCGTTCTTTTCTAGTCTTTAGAGGAAAGGACATCAGCGACACCGATTACCTACCAGCATGCTCAAGAGCGTGCCGAAGTAAGAGTGTAAAACGATGGGAGACTATCATACTCCTACTTGATGGCTATGATGTATGTTATGTTTGGGCTGACGTCCTTTGAAAATTAAAGAAAGACCTGCATGAAACATTATAGCAGGATCCCGCGCATTACATATCAGCACCCGGGATGAATTTGGGATGCTTTACTTAAAGTTTTTACTCGGAGTACAGATTGAATTATTGGTCTGACTACCAATGATTTCGATGATATAAAAACGGATTGCGTGGAGGAATTATATGGCGTCGCATCATTACTGTAAAGCAAACAACACATTACTGGATTTGGACGACTCAGAACCGAGAAAAGTCAACTATCTCATGTATTTAGCTGCAAACAATCTGTATGGATGGGCAATGGCGCATCACGTCCATTACCGTAACTTCAAGATTGTACACAGTACAAAATAAAATATCAAAAAGCTATAAAGTGGTTGGGCATTTAAAAACGCCTGATCAACAGCGTTGTTTCCTTCTAGAAGTTGACTTCGAATAACCTCCGAACTCCAAGACCTACATAATGACTAATCCTAGCCAGCAGCAGAAAGTCCCTAAAAGATGAATCCAAGAGAGCCGACCTAAACTTGTGCCTAATCTTCGGAGCAAAAAAATTATGTCGCCATTACAGAACTTCACATTTATTTAAGAACACGGATTGAAGTTAACAGCTGTACATCGCATAATTGCATGTAAGTTCAAGAACAGTTCATGAAACCATACAATAATAGAAGAACACTGATCTTAGAACTAAATCCACAGATGCTTCAGAAAAAAGACATTTCAAGCTGATGAACTCACAGCTGTATTTGGAAAGTCTGCATGGAGTAATCTGCACAAGCGAAAAGATTCAATTGGTCACCAACGAGACCGACGCAATTAAGCTAAACTTCACACCTAATTATCAGACTTCAGAAGATTTCATGATCAGCTTAGGCATAATGCTGAAAATAAAGAAGTCACATTAGGACAAACTCTGTAGTTTATATGGGTTTACTGTTTTAGAATTATCAACAGCTTTTGAGTTAGAGTTTCCTTTATGACTACTTAAAGCCCTCGTATCCCGAGTCCAGAGAGCTTTACACAGATTCAGATAGTTATTGTTATAGATATTCCTACTGAAGACATCTATCAAGACTTGAAATGGCAGAAGCTAAAGGACAAGCGGTATGTATGACACTCCGAATATCCTAAAGACTCGCCTTTACATTCAATTACTAACAAGAAGTTTTAAGGAACGATGAAGGATGACTATCAGGAAAGGTGACAAGGAGTATGTGGGTTAAGATCGAAAATGTACAAATATTTCGTTCCAGAGAAAAATCATTAAAAAGGCAAAAGGAATATCTCGCAGCGTTGTGCAGACAAGACATATCGCATGACAACTAACAAAGCTAGCATTGGATTGGCAATAAGAACTTTTCATCATGACAACGGAAAACTAACGATCCTAATCTACATGAGATCAACACCACTGTTGTAACAAGAAGTCATTGATAGAACAAACACAAAACGTGAGTTTGTTTAATCCAGAGTTTTCATAATGCAATTTGGGCACTGGAGAACCGTAAAAAAATTAAAGCGTAACTGTGCCCGGCGGGATTAGCTGCAGTTTCTTCCTTCACAAAAGATCTTTGAGGAGCTGTTGTTTTGTGAGTCCCCGTTTTCACGAAATACTACACGGGCTGCGATTCATCTTTTACAATACTTTTAGTTTCATAAGGATCAACACTCCAACACAGGATCTGTTGCCCTGATGCGAGTGTCCCCTTCTGCACTCCCCCGAAAAATAAAGTTACCCTTACTTTCAAACCAAACGGAAATAGTTTTCCTGGCTGTACTGGAGTCTTCCGCAACATTATTGTTTTTCTTTTGATTGCTTTGTACTGGTTTAAGCCCTATAAATTCTTCATTATTCATTGCTCGCAAAACTGAGGGCAGTCTTCTAACCCCATTCTGTTTGCGAGAAAATGTCATCATGCGCTCTGTGATACTGGTAGGAAAAAGTCTTTTTCGGCTAACTGTTTTGTTAAAGTTTTCAACTAAAGCTGTGATATGTGAACTCCCCGGAATGCCTCTTCTAATGGTAACACTAAGTTCAACACTAATTGATTCACTTGGCCTTTAAATTCTTTTCCAATCATCGACTGAATATGCGAGGATAAGTTAAGGGCCCCGTTGGTATATTAGTTGTATAGCAACAGCAACATCAGACGCACTCTTTTGTGTTTAATGGTTCTGCAACTTTGTAACTTGAATGCCATGTAATGACCTAGTGAGTTGCGTACTTTAAATCTTATTCGTCTAATCCAACCTATCAGAGGTAAATATAGAATAATCCCTTTGATGGGTGTCGTTGGGAGTTGTATTAACAAAGTGGGTGGTCTCTGTAATTGCTAGGGCAGAGTAAATAATAAATTTGCCAAATTGGCTTGTTTATATAACCAAGTCCTTTGCTGTTTGTTCCTGACTCTGCCCTCTGGCTTAGCTTTTAATTTCTGTGATGCCGCTTCCCATATCCTTTGGCGAATAATAGATTTTTGTTCAGTTTTTTAAATTCAGCCAATATTAGTGGCAACCAAAATACACGACGGTCATACCAACGACAATAAACCCAAATTCTTGCATCTTTTGTTTTTCTGATGGTTGATAAAAGTCACTGAATTTTGGTGGGGGCAATGTCTCGATTGGTTTGCCTGTTACTAGATAATATTGTTTTATTGCTTGATCAACATTTTTAAATGTGTAAGCTGCATGCCCCTGTCTTTTCAGTGTGTCATTAATAAAATCTAACTGCTCAAGTCTCTGCCTTTCATAGGCGTCTTGTGCAGCTGCTAGTTGCTCCATAGCTTTGTTATGTCTTTTTCTCTCGCCGTCATTCCCCATTTACTAAATGCGAAATTACTTCCGCTAAAAGTCAAGCGCATTCACCACAGCGCCGCCTATCATTATTGCGAGTGAAGCCATTTTTATAAATGTATTTTTTTCTTACATATTTATATGTCTGGAATTATTCCTTGCTTAACTAGAAAATCTTTCGTAGCAACCGAAGCTGCCAATGATAGCAATCAGCTTTGCTGAATCCTCAAAGTCTAGTTTGCCAAGATCTGCTGGTTTAATTCTTAACAGCTTTTACCAAGCATTGAGTATCCTACACTTAGTCCTCCAATAACAGCAGAATGGTATACAAGGTTAGCAACAGTTTTTTCGGTGCTCATTTTTATAAATAAAATAATTATAATTAATTAAAAAACATGAACAGTGATGATCTACTACAGCTACAAGGCGCCTAAACCTTCCGCGAACTTATGAATGACCAAGTTGATGATCAAGCTATTATGCCCAAAAAGGAGAGGCTGTATTCTTTGGCAGCATGTGGGAAAACAAAACAGTATCCTCGGAACTGAATTCAGCATTGAACAAATTCAACAGATGTCGCCGCAAGACATTTTAAAGTATCATAACAGGTATGAAGCGCAGCTGGGGTCTAGAATGGTGAAAAGTGTGGGGCAAACGGTTCTTAGTTTGTACACTAAACTAGTCAGTAGATTTGCTCCCATTGATTCTGAACAAGATTTTATGTATGATTTAACGCAGGATCCAGTTTTAACCCAAAATATTAAAGTTCTAGGAAAGTCCCTCTATACACAGATTTGGAACATTGTTACGCCCCTTAATCATGGGGTTAATAACTTTTTAAACATATAGATTTTATTTCCCTTTAAAATGAAAGTTGGAAAAATTCCCCGGGCCCCAATCCCGAAAAAAACTGAAACCGGTGGGGGAAAAATAACCAAGCCAGAAAAAACAGCAGAAAAAAACTGAAAACAGGTGGAGACCATTTAAAAATCCCGGGGGGGTTGAAGCAGGAAAAAAAATTAGCAGAGGGAACAACCAAAAAAAAAAAATGTTTTTTTTAAATGAAATCAAACAAGAAAAACATTAAAACCGCCCCAACCCCCCATAAACCCAAATTGATTCAATGGCCCCCTTTTAAAAAAAACCCCTGTGATTCAAAGGGGCCCCAAAATCTTCAAGGGGAAAATTGAACTTAAAAAATGTTGCCTTTTGGTTTTCTCTTGCTGCTGCTGGGGGCGGTTATTACGGTTTAATTAAAAAGTAAAAAAAACGCTGGCAAAAACAAAAGCCCAAACAATCTCCACCGCTAAATACAGAAGCCGAACACAACTGCACGCCAAAACCGCCAATAACAAAGCATCATTTTGATCCATTTATAATGGAATAATATTTTAAGAACTTAATTTTAATTTTTTATAAAAATAGATCATGGCGTATTATAAATGATAAAGTCAATAAATAAAGACATGGAGTCTATAAAAGACATTTCCATAGACCAGAATTGTAATCAATGCGGTTGCTTCGGATGTAAGACCTTCCTTAAGATCTATGCAGAGAACGCTGAGCAAGACATCCTCAACGATGACGCGTTTTTTGAGGCGTGTGTGTACTATATTAGGCATCTGCTATTTAAGATAAAAACATAGATTGTATTTTTTTGATAATTATAAGAACTTGAATAAGAACTTGGTTGTACTTAAAGGATGACTTAGTTATGATCTTGAGGTAACTTAATCAAGAACTTAATTAAAAACTTAATCAAGAACTTATTAAGAACTTGAAGTATTAATTAAAAACTTAATTAAAAACTTAATTAAGAACTTGGGGTGACTTGAGGTGACTTGAGGTGACTTAAGTTAAGAACTTAAGTGTGTGCATGCGTGGGGTGGGGGTGGGGGAGGAGGTGTGCATGCGTGGGTGGGGGTGGGGGGGAGGAGGTGTGCATCCGTGGGGTGGGGGTGGGGGGAGGTGTGCATGCGTGGGGTGGGGGTGGGGGAGGAGGTGTGCATGCGTGGGGTGGGGGTGGGGCACATCTGTCCCAGTTACGAGCACCACTACATCCTGTTAGACTCATGCTGCTAAATATAGCCGTTCATATATAAACGGTTATTTATAGTAGCAGTCAGCAAGGCGGATTTCCCCACAGTCCTCTTGCTGCTAAAAATAGCCGTTCATGTATAAACGGCTATTTATAGCAAGGCGGATTTCCCCACAGCCTCTTGCTGCTAAAAATAGCCGTTCATGTATAAACGGCTATTTATAGCAAGGCGGATTTCCCCGCAGTCCTCTTGCTGCACTTCACAATAACACTGTTAGCAGCTCCCAACGGCACACCACCACCACCACCCACCACCTCTGGCGTAGGCAGCGAGCAAAGTCGACAGGTGGGAGGTTGTGACGTCAGCAGAGGCGCTGTCTGCCGTGAGCTGGCTTGGCGAGGAAGTGAAACGGTGGTGGCGGACAGAAAAAAAGGGAAAAAAAGAAAAAGCTAGGGGGTGGATCCACGTTACGCCACTTGAATGAGCTGGGGCTGCTGTGTGGGCGACAGAGTAAAACACACCACCACTGCCTCCACCCTCACCACCACCCCCGCACACACACACACACACACACACACACAGCGCGGAGCAGAGCACTCACTCCTCTACACTAAAAATAGCCGTTCATGTATAAACGGCTATTTATAGCAAGGCTGACTTCCGCACAGGCCGCCACCCGGCTACGCACTACTCCTCTCCATACTGGTAGATGTACTAAGGTCTGCCTAGCCCTATCTAGTTTGTTTGCCAGAACATTCGAAATCGCCATTCAGTTGCATAAGGGCACACTTGAAGGCAGATGAACTGGTTAGAATTAGAAAAGTAGAAAAGTATACACATCTTAATACACAGATCAGCTTGCTACATGAACACTGAATCTGTAGTTAACAATCAATCAAGTCTGATACAAACTGGGAACATTTTTACTTGGGAGGAACAGCAAAAATGTTTCAAATATAAGTTTTTTAGCATACGAACCACCGCCTTAAGAAATGAACGCCATGTTTTTTAAACATGGCTTTAGCTGTCTCAAGCCAGCTCCCAACAATCAACGCGTGATGGTTTGTTTTGCTTCGGCCAATTTTCAACAATGCAGCGCCATTTATTAGATAAGGAACCATCTCATCAATAGTCAAACACGTATTAAAACTAGCTACATCTTGTTTCATTTCCTTGAACCAACAAACCTTTAAGATAGCCGTTCATTTCCAAAGCAGTTAGTTCACTTTTTTCGTTTTCTAAAAAACAATCTCTCCGGTTTCACAACATGCAGTTAAAGTAAAACTTATGGCCTCGAATAACAAACCTGTTCTTCAGTAACGTTTTAAGCCATTTTAAAATAACACAAGTAAAACAGAGTGGTCAAACAGAGCGCAAACAAAACACAGCCTTCTTGTTCAATAGTCCAAGCAACAATGGCGACCCCAGTCGTGTCACGCGACAGCCTCGATTCGGTGTGTCGACGTGGCAATCATTTTCTGATGCAATGGGTTGCAACCCGGCCGAGTGTGCTTCGTTTACACAGCGCAGGCTAGGTGCAAACTGCCGCGAGCCGTAAATTAAGTGATCAGGTTTTCAGCCCCGTGTACAAAGTTTGTAGGTGGAAATTAGTCAGAAGAAGTGTGCGGATTTTATGTCATTTAATTGAGAGGAGAAAGAGAGTGTGTGTGTGTGTGTGTGTGTGTGTGTGTCTGTCTGTCTGCCCGCCTCTCTGTCTGTCTGTCTGTCTCTCTCTCTGTCTCTCTCTTCTCTGTCTGTCTGTCTGTCTGCCGGTGATTCTCTCTTCCGCCACAGGAAAAGGCGGCTTTTAGGCCACTTTCGCCCAAAAACTCGGTGGTGAAGCAAGTGGGGTTGAACAGACATTTATCTGTTCTCTGGGGCTATGCCTCGCTTGCGTACATACAGATCAGTGGACTAATCTACCAGTGCAGGCAGGAGCCTGATTTTGTGTTCCATGGAGATGTTCTTGTCCTTCCATACAGGTTTTACCGTGGACAGTGCTGGAGTGTCTTTGCTGCCCTTGAAGGGATTTCTGGTTTGGATCCGGCCTCGCTGTTAATGACGGATCCCAGAAATGGAATTGTTGAACGGATCCTGGCTCCTGACCGTGGTCAGCTAAAGCAGCATTCATTACTGGGTTGTCGATCGTGGCTGGCCTCAACTTGGTCTTCAGTCTGGGCGCCGATTTCCATGTCCCGTTTTGTAGATGTTTCTTCCAGGCAGGTCAGAGATTTTCCGCTGCTAGTGGCAACCATGTAAGCCCAGTACTATAGTGGCAACCATGTAAGCCCAGTACTATCTGTGGCATGTCAGGAGTAAGCCGAACAAGAAAAATCCGACCCGGAGAGGGATGGGCTCCGCCAGGTTTGATTTTTGCCCAGGAAACACGACTGAGATGAAAATAAGAAAATCACAACTCTGAATAAGCAAATGTACAAAACTTGAAAAAGCGTGTAAATCGTCTTTTATTTGAAGATGCTTGCAATGATTATTTAATTATGAATGTGCCTATGGAATTACATTGTTAATCTTAGTCTTGACAACAGGTTTACCTTTAGAAAACAGACCGTGCCATCAATTTATTAAGAACATGGCGAAATACAATGAACATTATAAAGGTGGTAAGAAAAGCAGATTTAATTTACAATACAAAACAGACTGGTGAATTTTTTTTATAAATGTGTTTTTCAGACAAACAGGTAGGCCTAAATGCACAAAACAGTACTCCCCTGATCACACACATTCGGAGATTAAACACAGTTCTCATTCTCAGGTTGACCGCCATTAGGAGAGTATTATTCCAAGTTTTGCACTTTTGTCTGCCGTTCGCAGTGCCTGAAGAGGACATGTTTGACAAGAATTCACTTGTCTGTTTTCTGTTGTCAATCTGCGTTACTGCAGGCTGCGCCCTGCTTTGTGTGTTCATTTTTATATGGTCTTGGTTTACCTTTCGTCCAATACTTTCAGATCAATGTTCCGTATCACTTCACATAGTTGTTATGAAACATTCCAGCTTGTTTCTGTTATGGACGGTCCCCCACACCCAAAAGAGACAAAAAGGATCATACTTCTGATACCAAGCTGAAAGTCTCTCTCTCTCTCTCTCTCTCTCTCCTCTCTCTCTCTCTCTCTCTCTCTCTCTCTCTCTGTGTGTGTGTGTGTGTGTGTGTGTGTGTGTGTGTGTGTGTGTGTGTGTGTGTGTGTGTGTGTTTGTTGTGTGTGTGTGTGTGTGGTGTGTGTGTGTGTGTGTGTGTGTGTGTCCGTGTTGTGTCGTGTCGTGTAGTTGTGTACTTTTAGTTTACGGATCAATCATACTCGGGTCATCAGTTGGCGAGAAGGACATTGCGGTTGACAGAGCAGTTTCACAGAAGCAGTGTTAGTTGTTAGACTCGGATGCTAGTGTATATGTGATATTTTTGGTGACATCAATGCGTGCTTGTTATCCAACAAAGCAGCAGCTGCCGAGTCATCTCGATGGTGTTCAATATTACACCCACCGTAAACTAAGCTCCATACAGACCATAATTAGTCAATCGGGGGGAGGGGGGGGGGGGGGGGTTCAGCGTGGAAAGCGTCACGCTCCATAGGTCGCCACCACGTCCTTCCATGACAATCCACATAAACCAGCCTGTACAGCCGACCTCCACACAAACTCACCAATGGAAAAGACATGGAGAGAAAATTCAACCTGAGACCATCATGAGAGGGGGACATGCCGAGCCACAAGGCTTTTTTTTGTGACAAAATGTATGTTGCTGATCGAATGGAATGAGTTTGGAGCGAATTCAAGCTAAGAATGAGATGACGCCAAAAGGGGGCCCCCAAGACGTGGTTTTTGCAGTGGGGGGGACCCGGGGCCAAAAATTATTGTTCGAGGTGAAGAGGGGGGTTTTAAAAAAAGTAGCTGATATTTTCCCCAGTCAGTTTGACTTCATCATGGCGTTAAAACGTTCCCCTGATGTCTAACTTTTTGTTCCTACAGGGGCAACCTACTTATCCCCCCCTGGATTTGGGGAACTTATCTTTACGTCCCCTACCATTTTCTTATTTCTGTGCTACACCAGTGGGATCTTTTTTTCAGATCATTCACCAACGTGAAATACAACGCAACCCGGATCTGGATTCCACCTTTTAAACCGATTTGCAACGCCCAGAGTAAAGTTTTTCTTTCGGGGACCCAGGCCATATACAGACCAAACGTCTCCCGTAATTTGGGGACATGTGGTGTGGTGTGTGTATATGTAGTAGATCTATATTTTTTTATTATCATTTTTTTGGGCCCATTTGTTTTGGGGGGTGCTACATATCTGTTCATAATTAAAAAATAAATAATTAAGGTTTCAGAATATAAAAATAATTGTCCACAAAACAGGCAAGCTTATAAATAAACCCTTTATAACCCCCAAGCCTGTCAACAAACAAAAAAAGAAGTTTGGGCCCATGGTGACGGGGGTGGTTGCACTGACTGGGGTGCTGGTGTCTTTTATAAGCCTCTGTAGGAAAATAAATTTTTTCAAAAATCGCATTTTTTTTTCTTACATCTTAAAAATTTAACGTCGGGATATCACGGAAAGATTTTTTTTTAAAATTTTTTAAATGGGAAAAATTGCGATCAACCCATTAATTTTTTTTCTGACAAAAAAAATTGGTGGACTGCAGGAATTGGGGGAAAAGGAGTAAAAAGACAATGTTTTTATAGCAAATCTTCCCAGCAAAAACAAAACAAAACAAAAAAAAGAAAAAACCAAAACCCCTAAATCCTTAAAACTTTTTGAATCTCATTCAACATGCAAAATCATTTTTTTTATAAAACAAGGGTACTTTCTGTCAAAATTTAAAATGGGCAGTTCAACCTCCCTGTGAAAACTGTCATCTGGGCCCTAGTGTCTTTTTGGACTTTGCTGAGATAACCCAAAAACATGACAACAAAACCTGCCTTTGCCCATGAATTTGTTGCCGGATGAACACTTTTACGAAGTTGGGCAAATGGAAACAGAAACAACTTACCGAACTTTTAATGGCCGTTCAACAGTTAACCTCCCCCATCAGCACCGCACTTTTTGCCTTCTTGGGCACTACGAAGTTTGGGACCCTTTCTAAAATTTTGGGGTTTGAGAGTTTAAATGTGAACACTTTTTTCCCCCGCGAGATGCTTGTCTAAACTGGCGGAAATCAACTTGCAAGTTCCGATGATTTGGAGATCTTATTTTTGTTTGAAAGACCCCAATAGTTAAAACGCAAGAAGCACTTTTGAAATAAATCCCCAAACAAGAAGGGGGGAGACTACTGCAGGCCAGTTCCCCGTCCTTTTCCCCCTCAGAATCACGCGGAAAAATTTTGAGTTGGCTTTACTCTGGGACAAAATTAGCCGCGACAACACAAAACAAGGGGCGGGGACACGCGTCGCCGCGTTACGTTTGTTGCCGTCCCCCGGGGGAAGGGCGAGAAAGGTGGTGGAAAAAGTTGGATCGGCTCGATCCGAAGAGTTTGGAAAAACTCAGGTAGGCCTTCTAGGCCCTATTTCCCCCCGTGAATGCCAAAACGCGATTTGAATATTTTTTTCTTTTGTGGGAAAGGGGGCCTGACCTTGAAAAAAATAAAATAAAATAAAAAAGAAGGGAGAGGGGGGGGATGATGGGGGGGGGGGAAAAGCAGTGGTTTTGTTACGTACCAGACCCATTTCCCGGGTCCGATACAAACTGAGTTAATGAAAATCGTTGTTGTTTGCTTTTTTATTTTCATTTAAAACTGATAAAAAAAAAACTGCAAGAGAGAGAGGAGAGAGAAAGAGAGAGAGTGGGTGGGGGGGGGTTTTGGGTGGGGGGTGCTGCATGCGTGCTTTTCGTGTGTGGTGTGTGTTGTCGTTGCGTCACCCCGGCCCCGCCATGCGGCGTCACGCGCGAGGCGCAATACAAACTGTGAGTCCGTCACTTTTGGCGCGCGGCGCGCGCCGCGCGCCGCGGGTTTCGTGTGGTGTGGGGTGTGTTGGTGGGTTGTGGGTACCTATGGGGTGGGGTTGTGTGTGTGTTGTGTGTTTTGTGGGGGGGGGGGATGGGGGGTGGAGGGGGGGGGGTTTGCCTCGGGTTCTGTTTTGTGTGGTGAGTGGTGGTGTGGTGGTTTGTGTGTGTGTGTGTGTGTGTGGTGGTGTGTTTTTGGGGTGTGTGTGTGTGTGTGTGTGTGGGGGTTTTTTAGTTGTTTGGGCGCATCACTAAAAGGATATCAGACGGTGGGAACGGATGGGGGAAGGGAAGGGATAAACGTGGAAGGAGTTCTGCATGTAAAGTTTATATAAAATACTTGTTTTGGGATTGCATGAGAGTGCAGGCCTACAAGTGTTCAAAATAATTTTTGCATGGGGAAAAAATGGGTAAAAATTTTTTAAAATTATCAAAAACGAGTATCAAAGCTATGAAATATGAAAATCAATGGAGTCTACCAAACAGAAAAAAGAAAAAACCATTAACCTTTAACATCGTTTTTTCCAAGAAACACAAAGAAAGAAAACACCCCAAACACATGCATTTGTGGTGGTGTGTGCGCCGCGCGCGGCGCGCCGCGCGGTGTGTGTGTGTGTTGTGTGTGTGGTGTTGTTTTGGTGTGTGTGTGGTGTGTGTGTGGTGTGTACAGTGCGTCACGGGACAGAATAGCGCACATGATAGCATACACCCATTTGCCCCCCCTCTCCCCCCCCACCCCCCCCCCCCCCCTCTCTCTCTCTCTTCCCTCTTTTTTCTTCCCTTTCGCAAATTTGTTCTTTTTGGGAAAAGTCGTTTGCGTTTTTTTGGATTGCGATTAAAATTTGTATTTCAGTCTAGTACCTATTTTTTTCCCTTTGCCTAGCTAACCCCTCTCTCTCTCTCGCTTCCTTCCTCTCTCCCCCTTTTCTCTCTCTCTCCTCTCTCTCTCTCTCTCTCTCTCTCTCCCCTTTTCCCCTTCTCTTTGTTTTATAAATGTCATCTGTGGCCAACCAGTTAAGAATAAAGTGAAATGGCATAGAAACTTTGCCCTTTGTTGTCCGACTGGTTTCTAGAGGGAAAAATTTTCAGGCAATTTGTGAATCATACTTTTTTAAATCCTTTCTAGTTTTTCTTGATTTTTTACAACCAGCCAGGTCTTTTTTTTCCCCACACAATTTTTTTTTTTTCTCTCAGTCTACCTCACTAACTTATCCAGAACTTTTTACTTTTACATTAAAGCCCCCAAAACCCCATCAAGGGAAACGTTACAAAATTCTGAAACGGGACATATAAAACGATTTGGAATAAAACTAATGACAAATCGAAGTTTCCCAAAAACCCCCGCTTGGGTTTTTTCCTTTTTGATAAATCAACTTGGGGTGGGGAAAGTTAATTTTACATCCAAAGTTATTTTTTCATTTAAAATTTACCTAATGTTTACACAATAACACTTCTCTTTTAACCGTGAAACCGGGAGGGGAAAACTCCCCCCCCCCCCCCCCCCCCCCCCCCCCCCCCCCCCCCAAAAACGAGAGCAAATTCTTTTGTCTTTCCCCCGTTCACCCAAAGGTAATGGTTTACATCAATAAACAAATGTTAGAAATTCTCACAAATTTGTCAGATTAAAGATCTTGATGATCTGTATTGCTGAGTTACAGAGTGTCGGGTTAAAAGAGGGGGGCTTTTTTTCCCTTTAGTCGTTTTGTGAAAGACAGCATGTTTGAAAGGGCTGGAAAGACCCGGTCGTTTGGGACAGAAACAGTTGAAACGGGCTGGAAAAACCCGGGTGTTTAAAAAAACCGAATTGTGAAAATTAATATGAAAGTACTGGCAAAAGCACTTTTTTCAGATTTATTTAAAATGTACAAAACAACAACAACAAAAAAAAACCCCAAAAAAAAAAATATAGTATTTCGATGGTCTATTGCACTCAGTTTCAATGATTAAAGGGTTCTCCCCCCATTTTTACAAACTTTTTTACCAAATACACGGTTTGGTATTTTCCTTTTGCAAACCCACCCGAATCAGCCGCCTGTGCTCTCGTTTGCATGAAGAAAATTTCCTGCGGCCGGGGAAAGCGAGAGGCTGAAACAAACGAGAGCCTCGTTTCGAAAAAAGGGGGGTTTTTTCCCGTTTGAGACTCGAAAAGCCAAGTCCTTTTTGGGTTTTTCGGCTGAAGTGGTGGGGGCAATGTGTGCTGTTTTGGTTTGGGGAATTTCTAGGAAAAAGAAAAGAGTAAGCGTTAAAGCTTTTCAGTGCTTCAGCCAGTTTGGGCGTTTGGGAAAAAGTGAACAGCTATTAAAAATTTTTCACACGGGGAAGAAAATTTAGGGGTTTTTCAGTACTGACAAACTCCTGTTCAAAAAAGACATTATCTGAAGATCAAACAACTGAAAAAAATGGGGAAAACACAAAATCATTTTAAAGTTTTTTACTACACGGAAATGTGTGTGTGGGGGTTGTGGTGTGGTGTGTGTGTGTGTTTTGGTGGTGTGTTGTGTGTTGTGAAAGTGTATGTATGTGCATGTGTAATAGTACAAAACGTGTCGTGGTAGTGGTACATGTACATAATATGGTAAACCCGTAAAAATAATGTGAACTCCTGGAAAAAACAAGCGTTTTGTGGGGGGAGGGGGTACTGAAAATTTAAAGGAGCTGATTTTAAAAACTGGTACGGCTGAACCCAACACTTCATGAAAATTTCACGTTCGTGTCCTCTTTTGGAATTGACTCGTAGCTGGGAGCATTCTTTCGCCAAAAAAAGTTGAGTTTTACGTCCTCAAACAAAGTTTTAGGGACATGTCTTTCATTCACGTAGTCTTGCATTTATACTTTACTTCGGAACCCCCGATCTCTCTCTTTTCCGCAAATGCTCGACAATCCCCGGGGGCGGTCCGATTGGTCTTGCAGCCCGAAACACGGAAAATGAGTTCCAGAAGAAAAGTAACACGAATCGAAAAAGCTCCATCAACTTTTGAACAACCCAAACTGCTTTTTGGGGGGGAGGCCCCCTTTTAAGAATTTAGTTAAAGGGGGAAGAATTCTTGTTCTTCTTTCACTCCAGGGGGAAGTTTTGGGCCCCACACTGAAAAACTGTTTACCAAGCCCTTCATTTCTGTCGTAATGTGCCAAGTTAGGTCCTTGAATATTTTTTTCCCTGTTTTACTCTGAAGATTGCACTCCACGTTTGTTGTTTTTTTTTCTGTCATCCATCCTTCCCTTCCTTCCCCCTGCCGGAGGTTTTTTTGCGAGGCCCAGGGATCTTATTACATGTTCATAACAAACTAATTTTTAATTTCCCTGGGATGCAGGATCTTCGTATGGACCAGTGGTTGTCTGACGTTGACACACTTGTTGTTGGTGGTTGACATATTTCTGATGTTTGCACTCACGGAAACCTCCGTTTCCATTTTAAAATCTTTCCGTTCCGCTTGAGGAAAAACGGGGAAATGGTTAACCCCATTTGCTCCCCCCCAAAGTTTTTCGGGCAAAATGCCCCAGGTTGGCATTTATACTTCTCTGCAAGAAGACTTCAATGCTAAAAATACGATACTACAACAAACTTTGTGAGGGTTACCGTTTCAATACTAATTTACAAACTTTAGTTTTCAGTTTTTTTTTTAATCCTGTTTTTTTTCCTGGTCTTTTCAAAAAACATCTTTTCACCAAACATTCATCAAATGAGTCCTGTCTTTTCAGGGAAAATAGAACTAAGTCTTTAACTGTTCTCTAAAGTCTTTTAAAATGATTTATTTTTGGCATAAAATCCACAATTTTATTCCAGCATGTCTTCCATAAAAAGCTTTTGAAAAAGAATTTTTTTTTTAACTATGTCCTTTCTCCCGAACATCATTTTAAATAAATAGTGTTTGCGTTCCCAAACGTCTATAAAAATTTTTAAAACACTCACTCAGTTATTGCGGGATCAAAAATTTAAATGTCTATCCCCCAATTAAACCTCTACAATAGCTTTTTTCCCATTTAAGTTTTGGGGCAGAAAATCCAATGTTTTAAAATTATAGCGATAAACTTTTTTAAATAGGTCTAGGACAAATATTTTTTTTTTCCACAACCATCTCCCCACAAATCAATGAGAAATGAGGATTTTTGGCAAAATTTTAAAACTGCCCCATGTTTATGAAAATTTAATCAAATCCATTATTTTTTTTTATCATACCCCGCAAAACTTTTCAGTAAAATAAAAACCCTAGAGGCCAAAATTGTAAGTTTAACCATTTTATTCTGTAAGATTGTTTCTATTTAAAACATGTTTTGTTGTTGTTGTTATTTTTAATATTCGCCTTTGTGAAAACGACGAGGGAACTTTAAGATGTTTAAGTCAAGTTTTGCCACAATTTTAATTTCCCTTTTATAATCACACTAACCCCCCCAAACCCCACCCCTCTCCCCATTTTTAAAGACAGAAATTTCAAATATATTGGGGAAACGTGTCTCCAAATTTTTTCTGTTTGGAAAAACTTTTAATTTTTTAACTTTTTTTTCAATGTTTTCTTTTTGTGGGATTACCTTTTTCCCAAAAGGCTTATTTCCAATTTTTTCCGACTATGTTCCCCCCAAAATTACTTTTAAAAGGCCAAGTTGAATTTTTTTCCTGAAACTTTTTTGCCAAAAATTGTAAATGGGCTTTTGAATCAAATTTTATTTCCCCCCACAAATATTTTTTAAAAGTCCAAGTAAAGGTATTTTAATTTTTAATTAATACACCAACTATTTTTTCTGATTCGAAAGGCTTTATTTTGGGAAATTTTTTTTTTCCCAACCCTTGGCGTTTATAAATCACCATCTTTATTATAAAACCATAAAAACCCCTACCCAAACCGTTTTTTAAATCCGAACGCTGCAAGGTCTTTAAATTCTAAATTTTTCACCCCAGCGCAATGAACCCCGAATTTTCGGGGCCCCCCCAATTATTTTTTTATAAATTAAATTTTTATTTCCAAACAATTAGGATCAATTCACCTTTCCCCGCTTTGGGTCTTTGATTTTTATTTAAATGTGATAAAAACTTTTTTTAAAGAAAATTAAATTATATTTTCATTCCAATAACGCTTTCCCTAGGGAAACCCCCAAAACTTACCCCCCCCCCCCCATAATAAATTTTCCCACCCACTCCCACCAAAAAACAAAAAAAAATAAACCCCCCACACCCCCCCAAAAAGGGGGGGAAAACCAAAAACAAATTTTACAACCTAATTTTTTATTTTCCAAAAATTAACCTACTTCCCCTAAAAACAAACCTTTTTAAAAAAACCCCAAACCCCAAACCTTTTTTTTATACAAAACCCAAAAACCCCCCTTTTTTAAACGGCACAACCTCATTTAAAAAAACATTTTTTCCTTTTCTTTTCCAAACCAAAATTTTTTTGGGGCCGCCTTCTGTTTGCAATTGTTACAATAGATGTTAAAAAAAACGAAGGAGGGTCTTGAGTTGTTATTTAAAAACATTTTTAAAACAAATTTAAAAAGGGTGCTTTAAAATATATGATGCAAAATATTCTGGGGGGCCCGCACTACAATCCTAAAAAAATAGCAATGATCTCTTAAATTTGTTTGGCCCAGACCCCTTTTTTTCATAAAAGGTGAATCCTTTGAAGAGCTATTTTTAAACCCCCCTATTGAAAAAGAGCACACCCAGAAAGCGTGGTTTTAGTCATCCTTGCAGTTTTATCAAAACCCAGTTAAACTTGCTGGTCTTGTGCATAACGGGTTGGAGGTCGTATGCAATTTTAATATTGACCTTTGGTTGAGGTCAGTGACAGATTTCATTTTTTTTACCCCTTTCAGACTTTTTTACGAACTGCAAGCGCCTTTCCCAAATGAAAAACGTTTAATCCAAGCAAAGAAGACATAAAGGCTTTAAAGGGGTTGAAAACGAATTAAATATAAATAAAGACGACTTTAGACAAAAGTTGGATCTTGATCATGCAAGGCACCCTTTTTTTCGGGCACGCACAAAAGAAAAAAATGTTTGAAACCCCCTTTCAAATTGTTCCCCCCTTTCCCAAAAGAAAAGCTAAAACACATGGAAACATTTATTTAGACACTTTAAGGCCTAATAGAGGGGGAATAGAACGAAAAAAACGACTCATTCGTATTTAGTTTGGTGTTTGCTAGGTTCGCAAGCACGGGCAAGATCGAGCATAATGATCTTTTACTGGCTTTGATGCCAAAAACCCAAACTTGAAAATTTAGGGGAAGCCATTAATTCTACAGTTGATTACCTTCAAATTCAAAGGTACCAAATGTTTTACAATGCAAGATCGAAAGTAGATTTTTGCTGTTGGCCTGGTTAAAACATGCGCCTTCTGACCTCGACTCCAGATGGGACAAAATAAACTATAATAATAATTCATAGCAGGCAATGAACAGGGTTGGGAAAAACAAATAATTCTGAGCCATTAAATATTACAAACAATAAAAAAAACGCCCAAGATTAATCAAAATTCCCGAAACCAAACCCCCAAATCTTTGGAAGACCAGCAAAGCCGGGGACTCTGTTCGCGATGACCAAAATATAAAAAGACAGCGTTGTTCTTGGATTAACGGATAGGATTATTTTGGTCTTTATCTTTACAAATAGTCCCCCAACTATTCGAGAATAATTCCATAAGGTGGGCCATAAAGCCAACTACTTTCTTGCAGAACAAAAGCCATGACAATACCCCCCAATATCCGGAAAAGGTCCCGGCTTTAACCAGCTAATTTTTTAATAAACTTGCAAGATATTAAGCGTTTTTTACCCATGATTTACAGGGGGAGGCGAGTGGGGAGCACTGACTTGACCTCCACCCCCGGCCTTAAAACCAACCCCCATGTACTTATTGCAAATCCAAAGGCTTTTTAAAAACGCTTACTAAGGACCTTGCTTTAAACATGTTCGGATTCGTTCTCTAGCGTTGGTTTTCATAAAAAATTTTTTTCGGATAGTTTCTTTATTCATTCACTTGAGTTCGATTGGGTCGGTTAGTTTCATTTCTAGTCTTGCGATTCTCTTGTTCAAGATCTTTTAGTCTTTGGGTTACTTTTTTTAATTCACCCCCTACAGGGGTCGTCAGCCTCAACGAGTTTTTCTTTTTCTCTTTTTATATCCCCATCTATTTCCCCTATTTTTGCTAAATTGTTTGAAAATTTCGCCTCTGGGGGTTTAAAAAGCTGATCAAGGCCTCTTTTTTCTCGCAGGGGTAGCGGCTTTCGTGTAAGTCTTTAACGCTGTTTCTCTGAAAAACTGGTTTTTGTTTCTATTACATTTATTAATTCCCTCTATTGATTTAATTCTTTAAGTCCAGTTTTGCATTTTTTTTATCGGGGGGGTTTTCTTGCAGTGTTTTTTGATTTTAAAACTGCCTCCGCCCAAATTTGGCCTAAAAAGGGCCAAGGCGTTTTTGATCTTTCACACTGACTTTTTCAAATTAAACCCCACGGCAAAAAATTTTTGATGGTCTTTTTTGTTGAAGCTGAACAAGTTGCCCTTGTCGCTCCCAAAAATGGTTTTTTTCTTCAAAATCTTTTAGGGTCTATAATTGGGATTTTTGGGCCCTAAATTTTGGGTTATTGTCGACCCTTTCTGTTAATTTTATACCGACTTGTTGGTAATGATCCCGATTTTGCTAATTCATCATGCAATAGAGCCCCGAGGATGCCGCTCCCAAGGGGAATCACTTTTTCCCGTCCCCACATCAAAAACATCAAATTTTCGCCTTAAATTTCCTGCCATTTTTTAAAAAATTAACTTTTTATTTTTGCTTCATAAAAATGTCACAAGCACATGGGCCGATTCTTAACCCCATGAAGACGGGAAAAAACCCTTGGGGGGGGTGGGGAAAAGGGAAATAAGGGCATTTTGTTCCAAATAATCCTCTATATTGTTTCGGTCAAATTCACGGGGAAATTTCCAGACCTAGGAGCAAAGACGTGTGTGCCAGGGGTCTGGCGGTCTTAATTTCAAAAAAACGCTCGTTTCCAACAGACCCAAACAGGACATTGTACAAAACCTGGGGGGCAATCGTTAAGAAAAAATTCTATAAAACTTGAGGGGCAAGAAAAAATTTTTTTAAAAAATGCGACTATTTTTAAACCTATTCTGACTAGGCTAACCGGGAATGAAAGGAAGATCTTTCGTTTTAAGGGAAACGGGAATGAAGAAACAAAAAATTAAAAGCGCTGAACTCGCCTCAGGTGCAAAAGCAGCAAAAAAGGGTTGCTGTAAGTTATGCGTTGGTAAACGCTTTTTCCCCAAAATTCCCTTTAAATTTTGAGTTGTTAAAAAACGCATGCGCCATACTTCAAGGAGCATTAAAAGACAGACTGTCTAGAATAAAATTTTAACGAAAAACAAAAGGGGTTTTCAATCAACGACACCCAAGCAAATACAGCATTTTGACTCACGAGAGTTTTACGTTTTTAGCAAAACCCAATTTAGCAAAACTTTGGCACCAAATTTTAGCAAAATTACAATATATTCGAAAGGTGATTATCTACAACTTTTCCCAGAAACAGGGGGAGAACTATTGAATTTTATTTTAGCGTCTCCAAGACGTTTTAAAAATATTTTTTTGCTGTGAAGTAAAACCAATTAAAAGAGGAAGTGAAAAGTTTTTTTAAAACCAAAAAACGAAAGTACAAAGTTTTGTTTTAGGGGAGCCTAAAAAAATCAGCTAGCGGGCTTAAACCTTTCACATTTGAGAAAAAAAACGTTTGGGGGGAGGGGTGAAATCCAAAAAGTTGCCTTGGGCTAAAGACTACACCTTACAAGTTTGGGTTGTGATTTTTAACAACAAATCGGTTTTGGATTGACCCAAGGGCAACGGGGTAATCATTACAAGGGGGGGAAAAATGTGGAGACGTAATAAACTTCAAAAGATAAAGAAAAGAAACTGATAAAAACCCCTTAATGTACATTTTTTTTTATTAAGATGCGCGCGAAAGAAGCTAACAGATTAAACGATATACAATACTAAAAATTTTTTTTATTTTAAAAAAGCATGTCTGTTCAATTTACCAAAAGTGCCTCCCCGCCCCCAAAAGAAAAAGTAGAAAACCCCCAACATAAAAACCTTTAGATTTCCAACATTACACAAATGCACAAGTATAGAGCAAACCCTTTTAAAAAACGCAAAACCAAAACGAAGGTTATTTGCTGCCTTTTTAAGCTGTTCTTATTTAATACTGGAGCATCCATAAGTGCTCTTCAGCAGGGCGAGTGTTGGTCTCTTAGCAACGGCTAGGCGCCCCCACTTTCCTCTAGGAGGGTTTTTTTTTTAGCTTCCGGGCTGTGTTCATTACTGAATGGGCTGGCAAAAAAAAATTTAAAAAAAAACTCCCAAAAAAAACACACTTGGGTTTAACTAATAACGCTAAAATTATCGTTTAAACTGACAAAAAAAAAGCGCTTGTGACTCAAAACACGGGTGAAAAATTTAATCGTTTTCAGGCCATTTTTGATGAAAAAAAGACAAAAAATTTTTTCAAAGAAGGCGAGGCAAGTTTTTCTCAAAAGCCCGACCCCGACAATAAAAAAGGAATGCTTTTAAAAAAATAAACGAGACATTAAAATCTGTTCTAAACAGCTCACATTAACAACCAAAGGGTGTTTATCTTTTGTTTATATCCAAGCCAAAAAGACCGTTGATATTGGTTCGATTTTAAATATTTTTTTTTTAATTTAAATAAATATTTTGGCTTAAAAAAAAAGACGCTGGCTAAGATATATGAAGGGCAGCGAAATTTTTTGAAGGAATGCTCGAGAGAGAGCGTTTATCAAGGACTGAATGATATTGATTTAGAATCATTGACCCAAAAACTACGGGAATGTTTACATGCTATTTCTCAATTCCAAATAAACACAAAGACCCCCCATTAAAGTAATGTTACTGTTTTAATCGACTAATAACAATAAATGAAGAAAATCTAGAAATTTTGGGTCCAACTAAACAAAGACTATTCTTTCCCTAATGACTTAACACGGTTTTGGAACAAGCTGAAACGGGTGGAATTGAGGGTGGGGGCCGGGGGGGGGTTTGGGTTTTGGGGGGGGGGGGGGGTTGGGGGGGGGGGGGGGGGGGGGGGGGGTTTTTTGGGGGGGGCCGGGTGAAGGCAAAAGAGAGGGTGGTAACATCGGAATAAAAAAAGTCTTACTTCAATGGAATATCCTTTCCTTTAGTGTTTTAAAAGATCAGTTTTAAAACAAAAAAACCCCAAAACGAATGTTTCCGGGGGGGGGGCTTTGGCGCCAATTAAAGGTGTCCAAACTCCCAATACAACCCCCAAAAGTCCTTGGATACTCCGTTTTGCCAGAGGGTTTGGCCCCATTAACAATTATACACAAAGAGCAATTTGGGGCCATATTCAAAAAAACCAACAACAAGAAATTTTTGGAAAATTTTAACAAGATCCATTGTGCACCGGAAAGGAACTTAAAAAAAATTTTAAAAAGTTCTGAGGAAAAAAACAGAACAACTGCCCGCAGGATTAAAAGTTAGTTTTAAAAACTGGAAACGCCCGCAAAATTTTCCAAAGGTTTACCAAAGACTTCGAGTCGCTTATTTTTTTCCTTATGAAGGGCCAGCACCACAAAAAATTGAAAAACACTTTAAAGATAATCCAAAATTTTTTCATTTGCCTTCATTTTTTTTAGGGGGATGGCGTTTATTTAAACCGAATTATATAGAGGACCGGCTGGAGAAACTTTTTTTTAAAACCCTGCCCAAGTGCGTAACCCTGTTTTAAAAATCTAAATTACTGAAAACATATGGGGGCCCGAAGACCAAAACATTTTTACTCAGCCACGCATTTTTGGATTTGGGTTTTAAATAACGCCCAAGAGTTAAAAACCCCCCAGAAGAGACCATGACACATTACGGGAAAATTAGGGAGCGGCGCTAAAAAATGCAATCTTCAACTAAAGTTTGATCCCAAGACATGGAAGCGCCCGTATTTTTCATAACTTGCGAGGTTAAAACCCCACCTTATAAGAAACAGTGGACGATGTTTGGGGAGCATGCATTGCACAGTCATCAAAAAGTACATGTGTTTTTACTTTAAAAAACATGTCTTTTAGACTTATGCAGCACATGATGGGTTATTTGGGCACGGCCATTCCTTTAAAATCCGCCCAAAAACGGAAGAAATTTTTTTACCCAACTCTTTTTAGAAAGGGCGTTTTCCCCTTTTTAAATACATAAAAAGTTGGGAAAGGGTTTTTTGAAGATACACTTCCACTAAAGGGGCGTTCTTTTCTTTTTTAGAGGAAAAGGGCATCAGCGACTCCGATTACCAGCAGTCAAGAAGCGTGGAGAATTAGAGTGTAAAACGATGGAACATCATGACTCTACCCTTTATGGTTTGAAATTTTTTGTTGGGGCGTTTTGAAATTATAGAAAACCTGCATGAAACATTTTGCCTGGATCCCCCGCATTACATTTTGCACCCCGGGTGAGTTGGGATGCTTTTTTTTAAAGTTTTTGGAGTCAGATTGATTATTTTTCTACCCACCAATATTCAGAGATTTAAAAAAGATGCGGGAGGGGAAAGATGGGGGGTCGCATCATTACTGTAAAGCAAAAACAAATACTTGGAGACATATCCATAAAAGGTCTAACTATCTCAGTATTTTGATGCAAACAATCTGTATGAGGGGAATGGGCAATCACTTCCATACTAACTTAAGATTACAAGGTCAATAATATTTAAAAAGCATTAAAGTGGGTTGGGGATTTAACGCCGATACACGTGGTTTCATTCTAAAGTTGACTTAAAAAAATCCTCATAACCCATGACCTACATAAGACTACCATTAGCCAGAAAGTCTAAAAATGAACCAAAGAGCCCCCTAAACTTGGCCAACTCGAGGAAAAAAAATTATGTCTGCCATTTCAACTTCACAAAATTTTTTTTAAGACCGGTTTTTAAATTAACAGCGTTTTTTCCATAATTTCTTTTGATCAAGAACAGTTCATGAAACCATACATCTGAAAAACACTGTTTAGAACTAAATCCCCAGATGCTTCAGAAAAAACTTTTTAGCTGATGAACAACAGCTGTTTTGGAAAACTATGGGAACCGCACAAGCGAAAGATGCAGATTGGTCCCAAAGGAAGAAGCAAAAGCTAAATTTAAACCTAATTTCAGACTTCGAAGATTTCATGATCAGCTTTTGGCAAATGATGAAAAAAAAAAAGTCAAATTAGCAAACCGTATTTATTTTGGGGGTTTTTTTTGTTTAAATTATCAAAACTTTGATGTTAGAGCAGCTACTTTTAAACCCTCGTATCCCGGTTCCCGATGCTTTACCAGATACAATTTGTTTTTTTTATGAAATTTTTCCCATGAAGACATCTATAAAGACAGGAAATGGAATACTAAAAGGGCATGCGGGATGGATGACACGTCCGATTACCTAAGACCGCCTTTAAAATTAATTTCTAACAAAAAGGGTTTTAGGAAAAAAAAGATGAATTATCGGAAGGTGACAAGGATTTTGGGGTTAAGATCAAAAGTCAGCGGCCCCGAAAAATCATTTAAAAAAGCAAAAGGAAAAACTCGCGCGTTGTGCAGTCAAACATTCGCAGGGCAACTACAAAGAAGCATTGTTTGGCAATAAAACTTTCATCATGACAAAAGAAAAAAACGACAACTCATGAATCAACACAAATGTTGTAACAAAAAAAAGTCAAAAAGATAGACAAAACAAAAAAGGGTGTTTGTTAATCCAGAGTTTTTTTATGCAATGGGCATGGGGAAACCCTAAATTAAATTAAAACGGAACTGTGCCCGGGGGGATTATCTGCAGTTCTTCCTTCACAAAAATCTTGAACTGGGTTTTTTTTGTTGTGCTTTTCTCGAAATAATACAAGGGGGATTCATCTTTACAATTTTTTTATTTCATAGGACCCCCTCCAAAAAGGGTCGGTTTTCCCTGAGCAGTGCCCCTTCTGCTTCCCCCGGAAATAAAGGGACCTTACTTCAAAAAAACGGTAATATTTGCGGCGTACGGAGTCTTTCCCCATTTAGTTTTTTTTTGAATGCTTGACTGGTTTTAGCCTTTAAATTTTTTATTATTCATTTTCCGCAAAACGAGGGCAGTCTTCAACCCATTTGTGTTGGAAATTGTCAATCCCTCTGTGATACTGGGAGGAAAAAAGTTTTTTGGTAACGTTTTGTTAAAGTTTTCAACAAAGCTGTATCTGTGAAACCCCCGGGAAAGCCCTTTCTAATGGGTTAAACCATGTTTCAACAATAATTGATTTACTTGGCCTTTAAAAATTTTTTTCCCTCACGACTTGAAAATGGGGATAAGTTAAGGGGCCCCCTTTTTAATTAGTTGTAAGCAACGCAACGCAGAAGCACTCTTTTTTGTTAAAGGTTCTGCATCTTTGTACTTTAAACCATTCAATGACTGGGAGTGCGACTTTAAAACTTTTTTGTCTAATCCTATCAGAGGGAAATTAAAAATCCCTTTGAGGGGTCGTTTGGAGTTGATTAACAAAGTGTGGGCCTGTATTTTGCTAGGGGCAGGTAAATAAATTTGCCAAATTGCTTGTTTAGATAACCTTTCCTTGCGTTTTTTTCTGGGTCCGCCCTTGGCTTTGCTTTTAATGCTGTTTTGCCCTTCCAAAATCCTTGGCGAATAATAGATTTTTTTCATTTTTTATTCCCAAATTAGTGCAACAAAATACACGACGGGCAAAAACGACAATAAACCCATTTCTTGCACTTTTGTTTTTTTGAGGGGGTTTATAAAAGTCAGAATTTTTGGGGGGGCAATGTCCGATGGGTTTTCCCGTTACAGAAATTTGTTTTTTTTTTGCTTGATCACATTTTTAAAAGTGTAAGCTGATGCCCCCGTCTTTTCGTGTGTCATTTAATAAAATCAATGCTCAAGTCTCTGCCTTTCAAGGCGTCTTGTCAGTGCTGTTTCTCCTAGCTTTGTTATGTCTTTTTTCTCTCGCCGTCATTCCCCCTTTTTCTAAAACGAAATTACTTTTCCCCTAAAAGCAAGCGCATTCACCACGCCCGCCTTCATTATTGCGAGTGAAGCCATTTTTATAAATGTTTTTTTTTTTACATATTTTATATTGTTGGGAAATTTTTCCTTGCTTAAATAAAAATCTTTTGTAGCAACCGAACTGCAAGAAGAACCTTTGCGAATCCTCAAAGTCAGTTTGCCAAAATCTGCTGGTTTTAAATTTTAACAGGGTTTTACCAAACTTGGGGTATCCTACACTTTGTCCCCCAATAACAGCAGAATGGTATACAAGGTTAGCAAAAGTTTTTTTCGTGCCCTTTTTATAAAAAAAATAATTATAAATTATTAAAAAACATGAACAGATGATCTACTACAGCTACAAGGGGGCCTAAAAACCTTTCCAACTATGAATGACCAAATTGATGATCAGCATTAGCCAAAAAGGAAGGCTGTATTCTTTGGCGCTTGGGAAAAAAAAAAGTTCCTGGAATGAATTCGATTGAAAAAATTCAACAATGTCGCCCCAAGACATTTTTAAAGTTCATAACAGGTATGAAGGCAGCTGGGTCAGAATGGTGAAAAGTTGTGGGGCAAACGGTTCTTTGTTGTCACAAACTATCAGTAATTTGCCCCATTGATTTTGAAAAAATTTTTATTATGATTTAAAGCAGGGTCCAGTTTTAACAAAATCATTAGAGTTCTAAAGGGTGTATCTATACTACAGTTTGGAACTTGTTATCGCCATTAATCATGGGATTTAAAAACTTTTTAAACATATAGATTTTATTCCTTCAAAAAGAACGATGGGAAAAAAAACGAACAGAAAACCTGAAACATGGGGAAAGTAACCAAACCAGAAAACACAGAAAAAACGAAACAGGTGGAACCATTAAAAAACCTGGGCGTGTTTTTAAACGGGAAAAAAATTTGCGATGAACAGACAAAAAAAATTAATGTTTCAGAATTTGTCTCAGAAAACTAACCCGCCAACGCCGAACAAGTTGATCAACCAGTATAAAAACTCCAGTGATTCAAGGGCCCAAATCCAAAAAAAATTGAACTTAAAATGTTTTCCATTTTTGTGCTTTCTGCTGCTGGGGGGGGTTAACGGGTTTTAAAAAAGTATAAACAAAAGCTGGCAAAAAAAGGCCCCCAAAATCTCCACCCCTAAATACAGAAAGCGAAAACAAAATTCACGCCAAACCGCAAAAACAAAGCATCATTTTGTATTTTAATGGAAAAAATTTTAAGAACTTAATTTTAATTTTTTATAAAAATAGATATGGCGTTTTATAAAAAGATAAAGTCAATAATAAAGACATGGAGTCTATAAAAGACTTTCCCTAGACCAAAATTTTAATAATGCGGTTGCTTCGGATTTTAAACCTTTCCCTTTAAGATCTATGCAAAAGCTGAGCAAGACATCCCCAACGAGGGCCCGTTTTTTTTGGGCGGTGTGTACAATTAGGGATTTCCCCTTTAAGAAAAAAAACATAATTTTATTTTTTTGAAAATTAAAAGAATTGAATAAGAACTGGTTGTACTTAAGTGACTTAGTTATGACTTGAGGTAATTAATCAAGAACTTAAATTTTAAAAAATTAAACAAGAATTATTAAGAACTTGAAGTATTAATTAAAACTTTTTAAAAACTTAATTAAGAACTTGGGTGATTGGGTGACTTGGGTACTTAGTTTTAAAAACTTAAGTGTGTGCGCGTGGGTGGGGGGGGGGGAGAGGTGTCATGCGTGGGGGGGGGGGGGGGGAGGAGGTTGCTCCGTGGGGTGGGGGTGGGGGGGGGGGTGCTGCGGGGGTGGGGGTGGGGGGGGGAGGGGTGCATGCTGGGGTGGGGGGGGGGGCAACTGTCCAGTTAGAGCACCCCCTAAACCCGTTTGAATGCGTTTTAAAAAAAAGGTTATAAAAACGGGTTTTTTTTTAAAAAGCAGCAGCAAGGCGGGGTTTCCCCCAGTCCCTTGCGCAAAATAGCCGTTCATGTATAAACGGCATTTAGCAAGGGGGACCCCACAGGGGCCCCTTTCTGCTAAATAGCCTTTTAGTATAAACGGGTATTTATTCAAGGCGGATTTCCCCGGAAATTTTTGCTGACTTACAATAAACTGTTGCACTCCCAAAGGCACACCACCACCACCACCCCCCACCCCTTTGGGGTAGGGAGCGAGCAAAGTCGACAGGGGAGGTTTGACGCCAAGGCCTGTCTGCGGAGCTGGGTTGGCGAGGATGAAAAGGTGGGTGGGGGACAAAAGAAAAGGGAAAAAAAAAGAAAGCTAGGGGGGGGATCCACGTTACGCCACTGAAGGTGGGGCTGCTGTTTGGGGGACAGAGTAAAAACCCCCCCCACTGCCTCCCCCCTCCCACCACCCCGCACACACACACACACACACAAAACACACGCGCGACAGGCACTCACCCTCTACACTAAAAAAAAAAAAAACCCAAAAAATAAAAAAAAAAAAAAAAAACCCCAAAAAAATTTTAAAAAAAAAAAAAATTAAAAAAAAAAAAAACTTTTAAAAAAAAAAAAAAAAAACAAAAACAAAAAGCTTGTAAAAAAAAAATTTTTTAAAAAAAATAATCAAAACTATACAAAAAAACTTAAAAAAAAAATTTTTAAAAAAAATAAAAAAAAAAAAAAAAAAAACTTTTTTTAAAAAACCCCAAAAAAAATTTTTTTTTTTAAAAAAAAAAAACCCCCAAAAAAGGGAAACCCCCCAAAAAAAAAAAAAAAAATCTTTTTTTTCCCAAAAAAAAAAATTTAAAAAACCTATTTTAAAAAAAGCAAAAAAAAAAAATAAAAAAAAAAAAAACTAAAAAAAAAAAAAAAAACCCCCAAAAAAAAAAAATAAAAAATTTTAAAAAAAAAAAAAAAGCCCTTTTTTAAAACAAAAGGGGGCCCCCTAAACCCCCCCCACCCCGGGGGGCCCCCAAACCCCCCCACCCCCGCCACCAGGACAAAATCCGGCCCCCCAAAAAAACCCCCAGCCCCCACAAATTTTTGGGGAAAATCCCGGGGTCGGGAAATTTTTTTTTGGGGGAAAGGGGGGGGGGGGGGGCCCCCCCCCCCCGCCGCCCCCCCCCCCTCCCCGCCCGCCCGGGCCCCCCCCCACCGGGACCCCCCCCCCCCCCGGGGTCTGGGGGAAAAAACCCTTTTTCTGGGAGCCCCCCCCCCAACCTAAACCCTCCCCTTTTTTTTTCCGGGGGGTTTTGTCCCCCAAATGGGGGGGGCCCCCAAACGGGGCCCCCCGGGAAAACCCCCCCCAAAAAAACACCCCCACCTTTCCAAAACCCACTTTTTTACCCCCCCCCCGCCCCCCAACCCCCATTTCCCCCAAATCGGGCCCCCCGCGGGCCCCTTCCCCGGTCCCGGCCCGCCCACTAAAACCCAAAAAAAAACCCCCCGGGGGGGGCCCCTGTTTTTCCCCCGGGAAAAAACCGGGAAAATTTTTTTCCCCCCCCCTCGCTCTCAGAGAATCGTGGCGATTTTATGGTCAATGGGTAAATTGAGAGGAAAGGAGGAAAGTAGAGTGTGTTTGTGGGTGTGTGTGTGTGTGTGTGTGTGTGTTCTGTCTGTCTGCCCGCCTCTCTGTCTGTCTGTCTGTCTCTCTCTCTGTCTCTCTCTTCTCTGTCTGTCTGTCTGTCTGCCGGTGATTCTCTCTTCCGCCACAGGAAAAGGCGGCTTTTAGGCCACTTTCGCCCAAAAACTCGGTGGTGAAGCAAGTGGGGTTGAACAGACATTTATCTGTTCTCTGGGTCTATGCCTCGCTTGCGTACATACAGATCAGTGGACTAATCTACCAGTGCAGGCAGGAGCCTGATTTTGTGTTCCATGGAGATGTTCTTGTCCTTCCATACAGGTTTTACCGTGGACAGTGCTGGAGTTGTCTTTGCTGCCCTTGAAGGGATTTCTGGTTTGGATCCGGCCTCGCTGTTAATGACGGATCCCAGAAATGGAATTGTTGAACGGATCCTGGCTCCTGACCGTGGTCAGCTAAAGCAGCATTCATTACTGGGGTTGTCGATCGTGGCTGGCCTCAACTTGGTCTTCAGTCTGGGCGCCGATTTCCATGTCCCGTTTTGTAGATGTTTCTTCCAGGCAGGTCAGAGATTTTCCGCTGCTAGTGGCAACCATGTAAGCCCAGTACTATAGTGGCAACCATGTAAGCCCAGTACTATCTGTGGCATGTCAGGAGTAAGCCGAACAAGAAAATCCGACCCGGAGAGGGATGGGCTCCGCCAGGTTTGATTTTTGCCCAGGAAACACGACTGAGATGAAAATAAGAAAATCACAACTCTGAATAAGCAAATGTACAAAACTTGGAAAAAGCGTGTAAATCGTCTTTTATTTGAAGATGCTTGCAATGATTATTTAATTATGAATGTGCCTATGGAATTACATTGTTAATCTTAGTCTTGACAACAGGTTTACCTTTAGAAAAACAGACCGTGCCATCAATTTATTAAGAACATGGCGAAATACAATGAACATTATAAAGGTGGTAAGAAAAGCAGATTTAATTTACAATACAAAACAGACTGGTGAATTTTTTTTTATAAATGTGTTTTTCAGACAAACAGGTAGGCCTAAATGCACAAAACAGTACTCCCCTGATCACACACATTCTGAGATTAAACACAGTTCTCATTCTCAGGTTGACCGCCATTAGGAGAGTATTATTCCAAGTTTTGCACTTTTGTCTGCCGTTCGCAGTGCCTGAAGAGGACATGTTTGACAAGAATTCACTTGTCTGTTTTCTGTTGTCAATCTGCGTTACTGCAGGCTGCGCCCTGCTTTGTGTGTTCATTTTTATATGGTCTTGGTTTACCTTTCGTCCAATACTTTCAGATCAATGTTCCGTATCACTTCACATAGTTGTTATGAAACATTCCAGCTTGTTTCTGTTATGGACGGTCCCCCACACCCAAAAGAGACAAAAAGGATCATACTTCTGATACCAAGCTGAAAGTCTCTCTCTCTCTCTCTCTCTCTCTCTCTCTCTCTCTCTCTCTCTCTCTCTCTCTCTGTCTGTGTGTGTGTGTGTGTGTGTGTGTGTGTGTGTGTGTGTGTGTGTGTGTGTGTGTGGTGTGTGTTGTTGTGTGTGTGTGTGTGTGTGTGTGTGTGTGTGTGTGTGTGTGTGTGTCCGTGTTGTGTCGTGTCGTGTAGTTGTGTACTTTTAGTTTACGGATCAATCATACTCGGGTCATCAGTTGGCGAGAAGGACATTGCGGTTGACAGAGCAGTTTCACAGAAGCAGTGTTAGTTGTTAGACTCGGATGCTAGTGTATATGTGATATTTTTGGTGACATCAATGCGTGCTTGTTATCCAACAAAGCAGCAGCTGCCGAGTCATCTCGATGGTGTTCAATATTACACCCACCGTAAACTAAGCTCCATACAGACCATAATTAGTCAATCGGGGGGAGGGGGGGGGGGGGTTCAGCGTGGAAAGCGTCACGCTCCATAGGTCGCCACCACGTCCTTCCATGACAATCCACATAAACCAGCCTGTACAGCCGACCTCCACACAAACTCACCAATGGAAAAGACATGGAGAGAAAATTCAACCTGAGACCATCATGAGAGGGGGACATGCCGAGCCACAGAGCTTTTTTTGACACTGTATGTTGCTGATCGATGAAGATGATGAAGTCGATGAGGAACTTGATGCTATGGAGTTTCATTCGGCTCACAGAATAGTAAGCGCTACATTTGAACAGTGGCCTACTGGACGTTTGGGAGACAATGCGATTGTCAAGGAGCGAGAAACCTCTCACAAAAAGCATTAGATGCTTGGAGGCAAAGGGACGTTGTCCGTAGTATACAAATAGGTAATAGACCAATTAACCAGGGTACCTTGCCCATCGCACACGGCCGAACTGTGTGAAGGAGGCCGAAGTGGTCAGATGACAGATGACACCTAGGAGAGAGTTCGGACCTGCCCGGTGGCGAAAGGGGGAAGGGATGTAACCACTACGACCTCGGCGCTCCAAGTGGGCGCTAAATGCTCAGTCAGCTGAGGTTCTTTTGTAAACAGTCAGTGAAGAGCAGGAGTCTTGGATTCGTTCGGATGGTGTTGCCGTGGGTCACTGTGTTGGTTCTATTGTCAGGCTGGTTGAATGCGTGTGGAGGTTGTAGTAGCCCTCCTTAAGATAATTACTGTGTTAAGTGACCACCGAAGTCGGCGGGAAATTTCGATGTCCATCTGGTGCTAAGTGTTTGTTTGCTAATCAATTAGGTAGGGGTGTGTGTAAATGCTGATGTGTGGAGAATGTAGCGAATGGAGAATTCAGGGTACTTGTGAACTGGGGGTTTGAGAAGCAGCGTGACAAAGGCATGGCCCGAAGGGGAATCCTTTGTTTCCCTCCCTATATAAACTGAGGGAACAACGTGAGAGGAGAATAACACCAGGAGAGAGAGAACAACACCAGAGAGAGAGAGAGAGAAGGCAGAGGAGAGAGAGAGAGGAGAGGAGTGAGCAGGACAGAGAAAGGGTCGAGAGAAACGTGGTCTGGAGATAGAAGAGACAGCAAGGTCTTAGAGTTAAAGACAAGCTGGAAGAGAAGGAAACTAAGTTTGAAGCCCAGAGGTGGGTGAAGACAGACAAACTGAATTTGAACCCAGAGGTGGGTGAAGAAGACGAAGAAGAAGAGTTCGACGTCGAGATCCCAGAGACGACCACGAAGACCCAGTCCTGAAGCCTGGAGCCAGTCAACCAAGGGCATCACCATCAAGCAGTGCTGAAGAAGACGTGAAGAGACTTTTTTCAAGAACTGTGGTGTGGTGTGAAAGCGTGGTTGTGTGTGTGAAAACCTGGCCAGGTAAGAAGTCATTTTATTATAACCCGGGATTAGGAAGTATTGATCTTTTATGTTCTGATATTTCATTGTGTGTGATTTGATTGTTCATGATTAATTATAAGTAGCATAGAAATTGTATTTCTTGTTCTCAGTCGTGTTAGGAGAGAGACGAATGCGTGACATCCCATTCCCAGAGAGAGGCGAATGTTTGATGGGCGCATGAGTGTGCATATGCGTGTATGAGTGCAAAGATAACCTTGGTGTGTTAAGCCTGACTAATAATACATCAACTTAGTGCACTTAAGCAATACCATCACGAATTCCCCCGTCCTGGACAAAGTGGCGAGCCTGCCAGGATTGCATGGCCCAAATTAGTCTCAGGCGGGAAACAAAGTGAGTACTAGTGTAGTACTGGGGCGAAGCGTCCACTAAAGGCAATTATAATTAGCTCTTCTAATTATTTCCTTTAGTTCTTTGAGTGCTGAGTATTGACTTGTGTGTAGGGTGGTTGTATTAATCAAGGTCGTTCAGAGAAACGAAGAACGAGGTTCTAGTCTTAACTCTCACAGAAGCTGTGGTTTAAGATTAAGGCTCCTTTGTGTTAGGAACACTACCACTGGTTGGTGTACTCAGAACGTTTAGTAGATAAACTGTGTACTGACTTTTTCCGGGTTTATAAGCGTAACTGTTTTTGTGGTGCTAAAACATATCAGAAAAGAATATGGCTGAGGAAAGTTTTACTCCCATTGAGAAACTGATGAGCTTTGGAGAGAAACTAGGATATACAGGAGATGAACTGCGTAGATTCATTGAATCTCAGCAGAAGACTGAGGAGAGATGAAAGGGCTGAAAGAAGGAAGTTTGAAAAGGAACAGCTCGACGCTGTCAAAAGAAACTCTGAGGCTGAGGCTGAGAGACTTAGGCTTGAAACTGAATCCGTTGCCAAACAAATCGAGTTGGAAAGAATAAAATCTGAAAATCGTAGTGAAATAGACACCAGTTCTGAGTCAGTAGGCCGCAGACTAAGTTGTGCACCAAGACTTAAACTTCCACTGTTCAGAGAAGAAACTGATTCGATCGATGCCTATATCAGTCGGTTTGAATCAGTTGCCGAGCACGAGGGCTGGCCCGAAGATGACTGGGCAATAAACCTGTCTGCTTTGTTGACAGGTCGTGCGTTACACACAGTTTCCACCCTACCCAAAGGTGTTCAGAGAGATTTTGACAAGGTGAAACAAGCAGTACTAAAGGCATATGATTTGACTGAAGAAGGTTTTAGGCGTAAGTTTCGCGAGGCGAGAATCGAACAGGGTGAGACATACACACAGTTCGGTGTTAGACTGGACCACTATTTCAACAAGTGGGTAGAACTGAGTGGAGTGGACAGTGATTTTGAAGGCCTCAAGACACTGGTGATGAAAGAACAGATACTTGATGGTTGTGGGACGGGCCTTACCATCCACATTAAGGAAAAAGGTGCAACCACAATAGCTGAGGTACTTCAGACGGCAGAGACTTACCGGGAAGCGAGGCGTGATTTACCTGAACAAGAGGAAAGCCCGAAGTATATTCAGAGGATAGCAGGCCAGCACATGACTCACGCAATGAGTCAGCAGTACACACCCGTAAGCCCACAGCGTCACGTGAGCAAACAAGGGTGAAAACCAATAGCCCGTGGCTAGGAATGAGCGTACCTGTTTTCTGTGTGATAAGACAGGACACTTGGCTAGAGACTGCCGATTTAGACCTCAGAAAGCAGCAGCAATGAGGATCAGGCCAAGAGAGAGGCAGATAGAAAAAGATGAACAAGATGACAGTGTTATTTTGTCTGGATTGTGCTGTGTGTTCACAGATTCAGGCGATAACATGGATGTGCACAAAGGCAGAGTAGGGACAATGTGGTTAATGTCATTAGGGACTCTGGGTGCACTGGTGTCATGGTGAAGGAGTCCCTGGTTGAGAAGGGACAATTCACAGGTAAAACACAGAGGTGTAGACAAATAGATGGAACAGCAGCAGAATTCAAAACGGCCCAGGTGTTTATTGCTACAACCATTCTATAGTGGAGTCGTACAGGCTTTGGCTGTCCCAAAGCCGCCGTATGATCTGGTAATCGGAAACATCCCAGGAGCACATGGGTACGGAGACCCAGACCGGGATTTCTGTGTTGAATCAGGGAAAAGGAATCACGTGAGGAAAACGCCTCAGGCAGTCAAACACTCCAGAAAGCATTGGAGCGTGTCCAGTGAGACCTACCGCACTCACTTAGGGCAGAACAAAAAGGCGATTACTCGCTCAGAAAACTGATTGGTTTTGCTCACAGAGGGCAGAAGAAAAATGTTAAAGAGGGTACAATCGGGTTCGAGTTAGACAACGGCATATTGTACCAAACTTTTACTCATTCGCGTTCGGGAAAAACGAAGAAGCAGGTTGTCGTTCCTAGGGAACGCAGAAAGGCGGTGATGTCCGAGGAACATGTGACGTCAGCCTCGGGCCATCTCGGGAAGAAGGCCACACAGAAGATGGTGACGCGAGAGTACTACTGGCCCGGTATCCTTGGCGATATCAGGCGTTTCTGTGCACAATGCAGCACATGCCGCGGGGTAGGCAAGGTGTGTGTACAGAAAGGGCGATCAGACTGGTCTTACCAAAGAGTTGGCCAAAATGAAATGGTCGGTTGAGAAGTCAGGTAGTGGGTGCGTGTGTCTTTTGCAGTGTCGTGTATGCGTGACGTGGCTGGTTGCCGGCCACGTGTATGAAGAGAAGGGGAGAGAATTTCCGTAGACACATAATGGTTATATGGCCACACGACTTAGAACTGGTGGAGATTTCAGATTTATGTTGATATTTGCTTGGATAGTGTGTATGTATTGATTTTTCTCTAATTTTTGTTGCAAGACAAATCTTGTGTGCGTTCTCTGGTGCAAATAGTCTTATGAGAGGCCGATATTAGCACTGGTTTTAATGGGAAAATTATGAGAGTTTCATCTCCTTGAATGTTAAGTTTTAGCCAATGCAGGGGATTGTCTTAGAGTGGGGGGAATTTGTCAAGGAGCGAGAAACCTCTCACAAAAAGCATTAGACACTTGGAGGCAAAGGGACGTTGTCCGTAGTATACAAATAGGTAATAGACCAATTAACCAGGGTACCTTACCCATCGCACACGGCCGAACTGTGTGAAGGAGGCCGAAGTGGTCAGATGACAGATGACACCTAGGAGAGAGTTCGGACCTGCCCGGTGGCGAAAGGGGGAAGGGATGTAACCACTACGACCTCGGCGCTCCAAGTGGGCGCTAAATGCTCAGTCAGCTGAGGTTCTTTTGTAAACAGTCAGTGAAGAGCAGGAGTCTTGGATTCGTTCGGATGGTGTTGCCGTGGGTCACTGTGTTGGTTCTATTGTCAGGCTGGTTGAATGCGTGTGGAGGTTGTAGTAGCCCTCCTTAAGATAATTACTGTGTTAAGTGACCACCGAAGTCGGCGGGAAATTTCGATGTCCATCTGGTGCTAAGTGTTTGTTTGCTAATCAATTAGGTAGGGGTGTGTGTAAATGCTGATGTGTGGGAGAATGTAGCGAATGGAGAATTCAGGGTACTTGTGAACTAGGGGTTTGAGAAGCAGCGTGGACAAAGGCATGGCCCGAAGGGGAATCCTTTGTTTCCCTCCCTATATAAACTGAGGAGAACAACGTGAGAGGAGAATAACACCAGGAGAGAGAGAACAACACCAGGAGAGAGAGAGAGAAGGCAGAGGAGAGAGAGAGAGAGAGGAGAGGAGTGAGCAGGACAGAGAAAGGGTCGAGAGAAACGTGGTCTGGAGATAGAAGAGACAGCAAGGTCTTAGAGTTAAAGACAAGCTGGAAGAGAAGGAAACTAAGTTTGAAGCCCAGAGGTGGGTGAAGACAGACAAACTGAATTTGAACCCAGAGGTGGGTGAAGAAGACGAAGAAGAAGAGTTCGACGTCGAGATCCCAGAGACGACCACGAAGACCCAGTCCTGAAGCCTGGAGCCAGTCAACCAAGGGCATCACCATCAAGCAGTGCTGAAGAAGACGTGAAGAGACTTTTTTCAAGAACTGTGGTGTGGTGTGAAAGCGTGGTTGTGTGTGTGAAAACCTGGCCAGGTAAGAAGTCATTTTATTATAACCCGGGATTAGGAAGTATTGATCTTTTATGTTCTGATATTTCATTGTGTGTGATTTGATTGTTCATGATTAATTATAAGTAGCATAGAAATTGTATTTCTTGTTCTCAGTCGTGTTAGGAGAGAGACGAATGCGTGACATCCCATTCCCAGAGAGAGGCGAATGTTTGATGGGCGCATGAGTGTGCATATGCGTGTATGAGTGCAAAGATAACCTTGGTGTGTTAAGCCTGACTAATAATACATCAACTTAGTGCACTTAAGCAATACCATCACGAATTCCCCCGTCCTGGACAGCGATGAATAACGTCATTTTCGCTGGGAAGTCGATCCGGTGGGCCCTGCAGTCATGAAATACGGGCTGGTACACCCATGGGAATGCTCCCGTGGAGGGTCTGTCGGTGACCATTACACAATGGCATCTGTCAGGGAGCAATTATGTCCCTTGACGTCTCAATGGTATGCCCTGTGCGTGCCGGCACCCTGTGGGATGAACACAGCGCAGGCTTCCAAGGGTGGTACAGGATCGCTCCCAGCTGGTTTGTTCGGCAGTTGAAGACAGTACTTCTCTGGGTCCTACCCGCACCTTCGGGTGAATCTTTTTCTCGTGGGTAGCGTAATTTTCACTGGGAAGTCAAGAGCATCTCCCAGGAGTTACCGTTTCTGGGAATCTCTGGCGGAACAAGGGTAACGCAGAGTGCCAGACAACGCACTGTTAGGTCACTTCGCACCCCACCATCTCCACCCCTCCCCTTTTCTTTTTAAAAAAAAAAACTATTTGTTGCAGTGCAGGAGACATGACAGCTGTTGCTAGCAACGTCTTGTGCCAGACCTCCGCAGTTTTAGAACGGTGGATCAACTCATTTCCTGCTACCTTTGAATTTGGACAAGCCCGTGTCTGCTACAGCTGTGTGATGCTCTCTCTCTCTCTCTCTCTCTCCTCTCTCTCCTCTCTCTCTCTCTCTCTCTCTTTTCCCGCTACCTTTCAATGCTGAGAAGTCCGTGTCTGACTCAGTATGATATCCCCCTGTGTGTGGTGTGTGGTGTGGTGTGTGTGTGTGTGTGTGTGTGTGTGTGTGTGTTCGTATTACTGGTGAAAAAGGGGTAGGGGTGGTTATTATGTACCCATATACTGCACGGCCTTTAATTTTTTCCTTCGGCGGTCCCCTTCCCCACCCTTCCTGTCCCTAAACACACACACACACACACACACACTCACACACACACACACACACACACACAGAGGGAGAGAGAGAGAATCCACGGCTTGTATATATGTGTGAAGTGGGTGGGGGTGGGAGATGCATATACCTGGATACAAGACACACAGGTGTTCTTTCGAAACATGTTTGTAAGCACATTATTGATCATTCCGAGCGATGTCATTGG
>CM031608.1:6445008-6452508 GCA_018398815.1 Conus ventricosus
TGAAGCCGTTTGGCATACCTCATCATTCACCTTGCTGTATGCACGTGTGTGGGCGCCTTACGCTTACACCTGATCGTAAGCTAACAGCAATGCAAACTCGCTCGCAGATGTAGCACATTCGTTCTTTCTCACAGCCGCGTGCATCACATATTATATTAAATTTTTTTTTTAAATTTAGAAGCTAATAGCAATGCAAACTCGTTCGCAGATGTACCCATTCGTTCTTTCTCACAGCCGCGTGCATCACATAAATCGTTTTTTCTTCTTTTTATTTAGATATCTTTTTTTTCTACGGTGGATACCATACGCAGTGCATCAATTACAACACACGTTTTTGTAATTAATCAACAGACATGCTGAAAACAACACTCAAAATGCTCTTTTGGGGATTGCTGTAAGGATACGGTGATGCTGTCAGCGTTGGGGGCCCTACACACGTGCACTCTGCCTTGCTGTAAGGATACGGTGATGCTGTCAGCGTTGGGGGCCCTACACACGTGCACTCTGCTTGATGGCACGAATACTTGCCCTTCGAACAAACTGACAACGTTGGGGGCCCTACACACGTGCACTCTGCCTTGATGGCACGAATACTTGCCCTTCGAACAAACTGACAACGTTGGGGGCCCTACACACGTGCACTCTGCCTTGATGGCACGAATACTTGCCCTTCGAACAAACTGACAACGTTGGGGCCCTACACACGTGCACTCTGCCTTGATGGCACGAATACTTGCCCTTCGAACAAACTGACAACTTTGGGGCCCTACACACGTGCACTCTGCCTTGATGGCACGAATACTTGCCCTTCGAACAAACTGACAACGTTGGGGGCCCTACACACGTGCACTCTGCCTTGATGGCACGAATACTTGCCCTTCGAACAAACTGACAACAAACAAGAAGGGGAACTCTCGCTCCCGCGAGAAAACAAATACACGCCCCTAACTCCACAGGAATGCTGCTTACGACGCCGAATCGTCTAGCAGATATGACAGCACAGAGCACACAGAACAAACAAGGAAACATCTGGAAGTTATGGGCAGTGTATTTGTATTCTTGTGAGAGCAAGAGCTACCCTACTTGTTTATTGTTTATGGTTTACTGTTCCGTGCCTCATTTTATATTTACTTGCAGAGGAATTGACGTCCTTGCGAGATGATACCGGGTTGTAACTTGGCAGCGGTCAGACACAGGCAGTAAAACACTAAAGTCTGTCATAGACATCTGTCCCGTAAACTCCCGTACTTTGCTCCGCCGATGCACGTTACCTCTATTGATTGTCGCCATATGGTTGAGCCACCTGTTGCTAAATTGCTTAAAGCTCGACAAAACTTGGTTTTTTTTCCCCGCTTTCTCACACTCAGGTGATATTCTGTAGTCGGATGCGCTTCTACTACGGAGCTGTTCTTTGTTTTCGTTGCTCTTTGGTGTTTTTAATCATAAATACTCTGTATGATCGAACTCATAATTCAATCGGCGTCAGCAAAAACACTACCATTTCTGAAGGGAAGTAAGCTACTTACACATGAGTTATCTACTCATGATTCCAGAAAACGATTCTGTTTGTTTAGTTCTGTTAGCGTGTGAAGTGAACCCAACCTTTCCACTCGAATCTCTTGTATTTAAAAGACATTTTTTGGATTGTACTGACATTATTTTAGAATTCTTCAAAGTGTTATTAATGGATTGAAAAAAAAAAAAGGACAAAGCCCATCGTTGTTTTAAGTTTATGTATAATATTGATAACGCCGCAACATTACTTTTGTCATCTTCTTATTGAATTTACAAAGTTGACGTGTGCTTGTAATCGAAACCTAAAGTACAATGGTTTAGAAAGTATTATTGGAAAGCAAGATAAATGTTAATTAAAATGATATCAAAAGAAAAAAGAAAGAAGAAGCTAGCTTTCCTTGCTTTACTTAATACATTTTGCACAGGGCGTATAATGTAATGTTGACTACAAGCAGGAGACAGATCACAATCAAACCGAGAACCACATTCGAAAACTCGCAAGTGTGGATACGTGGGAAGAAGAAAAAAAAAAAAAAAAAAAAAAAAAGGCGTGTTCACCAATTTCACCGGACGCAGGGATTTCGGTCAAGGACCATCAATATAGGGCTGTGCTTAATCGACTTATCTTCTGTGTCTTGAAGCGTTCTGTGTTAAAAGACATTGAATGTTTTCGTAACCAACATTTCTCTTACGTGTTTTGAAAGAACTGTGGTATTGAATATCGTGGACGTATCGAATTAAATATTTCCACACGAAGCGAGAGCACATGTAGCTCAAATTCATTTTCTAGACTTGGATTATGACATTTTCGTCCGTTCAGCCTGAGGTCATTAGAGACGGTTGAACCCAGACTGAAGTGTGTCAGAAGTCGTAGAATTAATTTCCGTCTCGGGAGGGGCTTTCACATGGTTACTTCTCTTTCCGAATCGCGCTAGCGTCCAACATAAAAATAACCATTTTCCCCACCCATTTCTGTGCATTATCGTCCTCAGGGTTGGATGAGAAGGTGGAGGTGGTCCTGGTGTTCCCCCCCACCTCCCCTGGCAAAAAATGCGTTTCCGCAATGAGAAGAAACTCTACAGGCTGTCTACCCCCCCCTCCCCTCCCCCCCCAACACACACACTCACTCGCCTATGCTCCCTACTGAGGGTTCTGGTAAACCCCTTCTCCCCCCTCATTCCCAAGCCCCGGACTGTTTTAAATCATCTTGGCCGAAATTAGAAATTTTGCTGGAAGAGTACAACTGTGTCCCATCCCCACCCCCTCCTCATCCTTACAAAATTCTGGGAGTGTGACTTCCGCCCTCCTCCCCCCCGCCCCAACCCTCCATTGTTTTTATTACAAACATCTGGGGGAGTGCAACTTCTTCCTCCCTTCCCCCCTCTCACCTCCCGACCCCCCCCCCCACCCCCACCCCCCACCCCCCGTCCCCTCTGCTTTTATAAATGTTGAGAGAGCGCACCTTCTTCGGCCCCCTTCCCGATTGTACACCCCCCCCCCCCTCCTCTGTTTTCGCAAAAGTTTGGGAAAGGAGAGTGCGTCACCACTATAGATTATGAACATAATAGATTAACACGTCAGAACGTTCACTAAGGGAAAGAATAACTGCTAATCGCCAGCAGGCGAGTGATCTCTCTTTGGCAAAGCGTTCACGGCGGTGAATAATTCGTTGCTCAGACAAGCAGACGGTTCGTGTGCCACACATTGGCAGAGAGTTTAGTCATGGCAATCCGCAGCGGACCAGCTCCCCCGCCATCTTGAGATTTGTCTCTTGCCGCGAACCAGGGACCCTTGACCAATCAATATCGAACAGCTGTTAGAGGCAGGCTCCGTGGCCCAGTCACACAAGAAGTTTACAAAATTGGGGCAAATCGTGGACACTGAAATGAACTTAATGTTTATAAATAAAAGAAAAACAGGGATTTGAACACAAAAAGTGTAAACAATCTAGTTTCTCGTTCAACATTTTCCGTTAATAATTAATTAAATCTTCGATACAAACATGATACACGGTGTCTTAAAGAGCGAAAAATCAAAAGGGAAATCTTTTCCAAATTATGTTCAGCCATAATGTTTGTTCCCATGCTCCAAAAAATAGCAAGTTCATCTAACTGGTTACACAGACTACAACATTTTTCACTCCCATTACACGAGTTTCGCCATCCACGAACAGATAATCGGAGCAGTGTTTCAGAAGGGAAACAACTCGTGCTATTCTCTCACACTTTGTCAGACGATTTTTAAGAGAAATCTTTACATGTTGATAATTTTGTGGAAATGCAATTTTTGGGGTGGCAGATCTTTATATTTTTTTTTTTTTTTTTTTTTTGCTGTCCCAACCTCTGCGCCACCTCAGAGGCAGTGCACCCACGCCGCTCATTCCGACACCCCGTCCACAGCCACAGCCCGGTCGGCCCCGCCACAGCCCCGGCACCGGCAATCCACAGGGAGCAGTCAATGTCAAGTCGTCAAGAGGGAACCCACCGGAGAAGACACTGCACTGCTGCCGAGTCACTTCGGTGGTGTTCAGTGGCGCCTGTTCTGATCTAACATACGCAGGACACCACCTACTAAGCCCCCTACTGACGACAATAATTGCTTAGTCGCGGAGCCGGCGTGAGTGCGCTTTCCCTCCGGAGGGCGCCACCACGTCCGTCTAACGACAGCCCCCATGGACTCGATACCTGTGACCCCGACGGAACCAAACCAAGGCCACAGACGTGGAGAGGACATCGAAACTGAGGTCACCATGAGAGCAGGGCATGAAGGGCCACAGAATTTGAGACATTTTTTTTTAATGCTGAAGATGAGGATGAGGATGATTAAGATGATGCTACGGGATTCCATTTCGGTCTGAGACTACATGACAGGGCTGTACTCTACGCTTCCTTTCATAATGTATCCCGGGGTCAACCAGGCCCCAGAGATACATGCACCTGCAGTGTTGGTCAGGGAAATTTGAGCAACACTCTCAAAACGCATCCATAAGTGGATGAAACTCGACTGTGTGGTCCCAGTCTTCCCAACTGAGTCCGCAGCAAACCAACTCTGGGTAGGAGCCGGTCGGGGCAGAAAAACCCCCCATGACTTCTGATGGGATTCGAACCCACGACCTCCCAGCCGGAGTCCGCGACGCTAACCACTTCGCCACGGCGGCTGGTAGATCTTTATATTCGTGTCCACTACACCCTTTGGACAAAGCCGTCTGACCGGACCATCTTGAAGGAAATCTTTATCTAGAAAACAGATCAATTCAATGGCGAATCAACTGATTCTCCAAAGGTCTGATTTTTTTTTTTTTGGTTAAAAAAAAAAGCCCAAGCTAACGATACAAATTTGTCTGAAGCAACATCTGTTAGTAAAGAATCAGATATAAAAACTTAACATAATTACTGACCAAAAAAACACACCCAAAAAAACAAACCAACAAAAAAAACAAAAAAAAAAGAAAGGAAAGAAACAAAAAGCAACTTAAAAGCAATATAGAATAAAACAAATTCTTGTTATAACCCGAAAACACTAAAATAAGGGCCCAGTTAAAAGAAAAATGGACCATGACAACGTAGGCTTATATATACGTGAATGTTTCTATAATTTTATACTTAAAACCAAAACATAATCGTCAATCACCGATCTTAAAGACATTGCTCCAGACCGCTCCAAAGAAGGCAGGCAGATATATAACATACATACATCCACATACAACCAAGGTTCCAATTATGAACACTCATGTAATGCACGCACGCGATACGTACATATATTGCACATAACACAAACCATACACAACAAAATAATATTACTTTTGTTTGTTTGCAGACAGGCCTTAGCAATCAAAACAAGCGAACACCAGTTTCAAAAATTCCGCACTCTGTGAAATAATGACAAGCACGACTTCTAAACGAATCAGCCACACTGTGACAACAACAAGCTTCCCCAACATAAGCCAGCCCTTCCAACAAGGGCTAGTGTCCCGCTACCATGGCCGCAGCAACCATGCCTGGAGTTGAAGGCGAAGAACTCAGTCCGGGACACACAAACGACAGGCCTTTGACTGTGAAGCGCATCTCGCCCAAAACAACGATACACTCTCATCTTCATGGAGGTTTCAGCCGCTTTTGGCTACAAGACCACTTTGACGCTGAATCTTCCTTCAGTACACTCACAGCCGTTGTAAGGCTGATTGTTTCACCAGGCAAAAACTCACCAACTTGGGGCTACAACAGAAGACCTCCGTGAAATCGCAACAATAGTCCTCCACCCACGAAAAAAAAACAATTCAGCCAAGACCAACAGTCGTTGTCAGTGTTTTCTCCGATGCCCTCTCAATCCCCAAGCCCTTACACAAAGCTCACGAATACGGAGCTACCCTCCTCCTCTCCACGGCCAAAAACGCTTCGAGATCCACAGAGGCATGAGCTTCAGAGGTGCCCCCCGAACTGCCGGATTACAGACAACGACAAGCAAAACACTTTGACTAAGGTAGGAGCTGAAAAGGAGTCAGACAGATTCCCTGTTGTTCCGACGATGAATGAACTCAAGTAATGATCAAAGCCCAGCGGAAAACAAGAAACGGCAGCCCCCCCCCCCAAAAAAAAAAAAACAAACAAAAAAACCAACCCAGCACAGACCCGATGACAGGTACCATCTGCTGGAGCAAGAGGAACAGGCGAAGACATTCCGGGTTGAAGACTAGATACAGTCACCTTCGCCATTACCTGCATACAAAGTTTGATACTGAGCAGTGCTGTGGTCAGAGACCCTGGACAGCCGACCACACCCTCCAAAGCTGCCCACAGCATGCCGCTGCGAGGGTCAAGGTCTGGACAACACCAATGACCTTGGAGGTCTTGTGGGCGTCTTAAAGGAGCTGAAGGTAAGTGCCGCTTTCCTCCGGATCACTGGAGTGAAAATCTGCCTGAAAGCGTAAGAGAAAGAAGAAATCGAAATCGAAAGTACGTTAAGAAACACCGCGTATGATGCTTGTCACGGGCATTTTTTTTCTTTCTCCAATATCCGCTTTTCGCAAAGGCTTAAAATGTTTCCAGAAACGATTATGTATTTTTGATTGCTGAAAGAACAATGTAGGTTGCAGAGGTGAAAAAAAAATCCTGAGGACAAAGATACGATGTCATTGCACATCATGAGAGATATTATGCAACTGAGTGTAGATAAAGGGAAAAGTGTCTCTGAGTCTCTCTCTCTCTCTCTACACACACACACACACACACACACACACACACACACACACACGTTCCTTTTCTCCTTAAAAAATTTGTTCATCCTGTATATAAATCAATGGGAACTTGGCAGTCACATAAACTACACACACGCACGCACACACACACACGCACACACACACACACACACACACACACACACACACACACACACACCACACACACACACCATTGTGCCCATAGAACCATTTTCTGCATGGGACAAGGAACATGATTGATAATAATCAGACATTAAAAACAAAGCGATAAATTTCGCTCAAAAGATAAATCATACAGAAAAGAGCACAAACGCTTCAAGACAGTGCTGCACAGCATTTGGTCTCAGCCTACACACACAGAGAGATAAGCTCATTTAGTATTTTTCATCTCTACTCTTTACAACACATACCGTTCAGACGGCGTCATTTCCTCTACTTTTTACTTCATGTATCGTCCAGCCAACACTACTCCCACTCTTTTTTTTTCTTGGGGGGGGGGGGGGGGGGGGGGGGGGGGGGGGAGGTTCCAACCGGACCATGGACAACGGTCACACAGACTTTTTTTTTTATTAGGAAAAATTAATTTTCTCTCGCTCTCTCCCTTCCATCCTCTCCCCACCCCACCCCCCTCTCGCTCACACTTAGAGTGTATTTTCTCAATCGTGTTTAACAGTTAGTCATTACTGTGTGATGACTCTCACTCTCTCCCTCCCTTTTTCTCCCCCCCCATCACCCCCCCCCCCCCCCTCCCCATCACGTCCTGCTCAGTG
>CM031608.1:6455008-6457508 GCA_018398815.1 Conus ventricosus
TGACTTTCTGTAACGATCGAAACTGCATAGGAACCCCCCCCCCCCCCTCCTCCTCAGGCCGACTGTGCGTTACTTAGAATGAAACGAACATAGTTGACTAAGCTCCAACTTTACGGCGCGCGCGCGCGCCTCTGTGTGTGTGTGTGTGTGTTCTTTTTCTTCTTCTTTTTTTTTATATGGTGAAAACGACTTATAGATCGTAAACTGGCTATATAGCCTACCATAAAAGTTATGTGAAAGTGAAGAGCTAGAATCTTGTTTTTAGTAGACAGGTATGCGCCACATCCTTCAAGTACGCCCTCTTCCCTCCCCTTACCCCCAATGTAACGCTGCAGCAGATTCGTAATCGACATATTTAAATTTTCGAACGGCACGTCGTCACACGCTCACTGGACGGAGCTGGTGAAAGGAGTGTTGACCTCAATCTCCCGCGCTTTCCCCACTCCATTCCTTTACGATTCTTACCCTTCCACACCCCCCCCCCCCCCCCAACCCCACCCACACGACCTTCACCCCCTACCTCCATCCAATCATGCAGCAGATTGATTGACGGATTTGAATTTCCCGGCGTGACACGGGCTGACGCTACATCCCCCACTAAAAGGGGGCGGAGCTTGGTAGAAGGCGTCACCACGCCAACGCCGCCCCCCTCCCCGCCCCTCCCGGTTACCTCCCCCTCACTCCTGCCACGTGATGGGATTCTGACTAATCCGGTGGTTGGAGGGCGGAGCCGACTTGCTCCTCTTGTAGGTCTTGGCGGTGATCACTTTTGGGGCCCCCTTGCCGCCCTTCTTCCGGCCCTGCTTGTCCTCGGGCAGTGGCTTGATGCCCCCCTCCTCGCTCACCCACTCCGGGTCGATGACGAAGAAGTCCTTCTGCGAGTTGTTGGCCGTGACGAAGAAGCCGCCGTCGTAGCTGTAGGAGTTGGAAGGGACTCCGTTGGCGAGGAGGACGGGGCGGCGGCGGCGGCGGCGGCTTCGCCCTGGGGAATCTTGACGGCCGTGGTGGGGCCTGGGGAGGAGGCAGAGGAGGAAGGGACTGGGTGGGTGCTTGGTTCCCCTGAGAATGAAAAACAGGTTGTGAGTGCATGGTTGATTTCTTTGCACGTCTTTGTTTCTTGAGAGAGAGAGAGAGAGAGAGAGAGAGACTTCGACACTGATATTTTATTGTCATTACCAAAGAGGTCTTTTGACAAGGGGGGGGGGGGGGGGTAACAGAACAATAACATTTCCCTCTTCCTTTAATTGCAAACAAACACTAACCATTTATACTCAGTGTGTATCAAATCAAAGGTTAACAAACAACAACAACAACAACAACAACAACATAAAATCGTAACATCTCCGTTTGTCCTCGCACACAGGAGTGATACAGTAACGTTAAAAGAAAATGGCTGGCAGGAAAGAGTTATAGGTCAATCGCTTGCAGAGAGAGAGAGAGAGAGAGAGAGAGAGAAAGAGAGAGAGAGAGATTGTGATCGTTTGAGTGTTGTCACCGGGCCTGCCTCTGTGTCTGAACAAAAGAACACTACAAAAAATATTCTTTTAAAATTTGTTGTTGTTGTTGGGAAGGGTGGGTGATGAGCGTAAGGCTGTGTGCATACAACACACACACACACACACACACACACACGCGCGCGCGTGTGTGTGTGTGTGTGTGTGTGTGTGTGTGTGTGTGTGTGTGTGTGTGTGTGTGTGTGTGTGTGAGAGCGCATGCACACTGTTACGTAAACGCTTAAATTCAAAGGAAACTGATCAATCCAAATTACAACCAGCATCATCACAGTCTACTCATTTGTGTAGGCTACCCCGTGTCTGGACATGAACTGCGTGGAATAGATAGATAAGACGACCCTCTTTGGAGCATTTAGTTCAAAGACAGCTGAATGGTCTATCATAGCCAGTGTGTTGACGATCTCATCTTTTGTGTTGTGGGTAGTCCTGTACACCCCGTCTATTGCAGCTGCACCTCGTTCCTACTTACAGTAATATGAAGACTGTGCTCAATGGTCGTAAAGATAACTGGACTATCTATAGTTAAGCCATCCCACAGTTCCTTTACGCAGGAAATAGCTACAGCTTACTCGCTTTCAAACAATCTCTCTCTCTCTCTCTCTCTCTCTCTCTCTCGTGTGTGTGTGTGTGTTAATGTCAAGCATTAAAAGGACATTAATCAGAAAAGAAGGATCAATGAATGCCAAATTGCCTAAACACACAAGCCGGCGCACTTATTGTCTACATAATTCAGAAGATAAGTGGTTTCTCGTTCTTCGTTTTCACTTTCCTAAATGTTATTTGTTTTTGCCCGAAGAAGACCTAAGAGGTCGAAATGGATTGTGTCTTGTCCTGTACTTTGTGTCATTGGCGGTAACTAACCCCTTCTCTTTCTAAATTTTGCTTCATTTTCCGCCCTCAGTCACTCCGTTTTGAAACTTGAAAGGAAAACAACACTACATAATTCAGATCTTAATGATAGCCGACACAAAGAGGCTGTCCTTCAA
>CM031608.1:6462508-6467508 GCA_018398815.1 Conus ventricosus
CTCCACACTCACCTGACCCTACAACCACAGACCACTCCACACTCACCTGACCCTACAACCACAGACCACTCCACACTCACCTGACCCTACAACCACAGGCTACTCCACACTCACCTGACCCTACAACACAGCCCACTCCACACACTCACCTGACCGTACAACCACAGGCTTTCTAGCGGCGGGCAGGACGCGGGGTTTGATGACGATACGGGTCGAGGAGGAGGACGACGAGGAGGCCGCTTGGCTGAGGTCGCCCGCGGCTGGTAGAAGGACGAGGACACGGACATGGCCGCACGAGCGTTCCGCATGTGCTCCTCCAAGGTGCGCGCGCTGGGCAGGCTCTGCGACATGATGCAGCCCGCCGAGCTCCCGTCCCGTACCACGAATGGGTCGTCCGGTTCCTCTTCATGAAGGCCGAGGCGCGAGAGAGGGGCAGTTCCATGATGAGTGGCCGGGGAGGGGGGTGACAGGTTCTGTGTGACTGGGTTGTGTGCTAGGTTCTATGGGGCGAGCGGACTTGAGGATGATGATGATGATGATGATGTGTTGTGTGTGTGGTGTGTGTGTGTGTGTGTGTGTGTGTGTGTGTGTGTTTTGGAGAGGGTTGGGTCAGGGTCTCTGGGGAGAGGTCCAGAGAGTGTTGAGGTTGTGATTGTTGGATATAGGGTGTCTAGTTAGTGTGTGAAGGCGTGTCCATATATGGGGCTGTATGGGTGTGTTGGTCGCTCAGGTGGGTGTTAGCAGTGGCCTTTCTTGGACGTCTTCACGAACTCGCATCAGGGAGTTCCGTTTTCACCGCTCTTCCTTAAAAACAACAACAACAACAACAAATCCAAAGAAACCAAACATGTGAAAACATATATACATATACCGGCATATGCTCACATTCACGCACACGTAAACCCACCTGTACTCTCTTGATATTTTTTGTCTTCTAAATACTGATGAGACCAGAAATCAAAATCAGAGATTTTTTGTTTTTATTAAACCCTTTCCCAAAATTTGTGCATGGACCACCATCCTTCGGATGCCTAGCTGGTCAAAGTGACACAGTTCCGAAGTGGCTATAGAAGAGAATCATTCACAGAATCCACGCTACAAACACTGTGTTAAATGCAATGGGTATTTCTAACACAGTGAAGTCCAGATGTATAATGGTGCGAGAGACCCCATTGTACATTTTGTCTAGGATTGTGAACAAATAACGAGGTTCTGTTTAAAGAAAAAGAAAAATGTTTCGTGCATTTATTATTAGTAGGTTGCCTTTGGTGTTGATGAGCATTTGAAATTACAGTACATTTGATTCCATTCTTATGCCTGAAAAACTGGAGCACACAGACTTAAAGTGGAAGAAATATCACCAAACACAAACATTCAAAAAACAAAACAATGCTAGGTAAAATTTGAAAGCCATCAAACAATACTAGGCTAAAATTGGAAACTATCTGCCAAAATGTAATGCTGATTGAAAACAATATCGACTAATGTTTACCAATTAATATATAACGAAGCTCGAATGGAATTGTTTGGTGGTATACATACATGAATGTTCTAAGATACTTGTTACTCTCTAAACGCTCTTTAGGAACAGTGCATATGGCAATTTCATCGATATGTGTATATGCAGTATGTAATGCAACCTAAGGAAGCGATGTGAGTCTGTGTCGTGCAATGTAAAAACGAATAGAAAAAGATTATCATTCAAAGAAAACTTCATTCGCACAAAAAGCAACATTTATCGCTTATAACATTTGTATCCTTTTATCAGTTTCAGTTTCATCAAGGAGGTAACACTACGTGCGGGCTAGTCCATATACGCTACACCACATGCGCTTAAAGCTTCCAGACCACCACACTGCGCATGATTTATAGCTGATGGCTAAATAAATTAATGACTAAGATGAGAGAATTTAAGATGAGGGTCACATGGCTACGACCTAGCACAAATGTGACCTTTCTGGTAATTAGCACGTAGATACGATCTCATTTGTGCTTCCAATCTCAGTGATCTAAACACGTCGTTGGTTTTCACTGGGACTCCCGTAGAACTTCCGAGGAAGTAATTAGGCTCCGGAGAAGAGAGAGGGACGTCACAGACAAATGCACGTGTGTGTGTGTGTGTGTGTGTGTGTGTGTGTGTGTGTGTGTGTTGGTGTGTGTGTGTGAGAGAGAGAGAGAGAGAGAGAGAGAGAGAGAGAGAGAGAGAGGAGAGAGAGAGAGAGAGAGAGATGTTCGTATTTACAGCCTTTGCAGCGAGCATGGTGCCATACAAGGAGTAGTGCCATGGTCAGAGCCTTTCCACAGCCGGACCAGAGCCATGGGCCCTGATGTCCACCATCTGCTGCCCCGCACCCTCCTCCCCCTTCCCCCCACCCTCCCGTGGGGTTGTTTCCCCTGCTGACAGCACAGTATAGTAGCCTACAGTGTTTCTGCAGTCAGCTGCTAGCATGGCCTCTAAGGCAGTCACCATCACCCTGAACTTTTTGGCCGATGGGTCGGAGTGTACTCTCGTGCTAGTCGTAGACTTGGTGTTTTTTTTCCCCCCCGTAGAGTGTCCGCAATCATCACGTTGATTATTCTGACACTTGCGTGTGTATGACCGTTTTTTAAAAAAAAATCCCGCCATTAAGGCAGCCATACTCCAACTTCGGGAAAGGTGCATGCTGTGTGTAACGTGTCATCCATACCAACGGCCAAACTGGCCTTCTCTTCCGAAAGTTGGTGACGGGATTTTGTGTGTGCAAGATGTTATGTGTGTGTGTGTGTGTGTGCATGCTGTGTGTAACGTGTCATCCATACCAACGGCCAAACTGGCCTTCTCTTCCGAAAGTTGGTGACCGGATTTTTGTGTGTGCAAGATGTTTTTGCGTGCGTTCACACACGGAACCTCGGTTTATAGTCTCATTCGAAGGACTGTATGGGAAATGGAGTCAGAACCAATGTTAACCCCGAGGGGAAAATCCCCCTGATGTACCGAAACGGCCCGGCGGAGATGCGAACCCGCAACCCCAAGATTACGAGTCCGATGCTCTACCAACTGATTAGTAGTTAGCGGCTACGGACGGATGCGTTACGTTTTCCACAAACCACGTCTCGGGCCCATAATCCTTTGTTCTCGGCGAAAGGGGTCGACGTAGGCGTCACGGATTTTGCTACTGACGTGAAATGCTTGGTTTGTTACTGGCAGTTTTACACACACACACACACACACACGCATGCGCGCGCACGCACACACAGACACACATACAAACACAGACACGCACACGCGTACAGAGACACAGACAGACAGACAAAGACCCCTTGTTGCCAAATTTTGCTCCAGGGGCCAACAGACTGAGTTGCACTTTTTAAATTTTAAAAATTTTTTTAACATGCGCGCTGGTGACCTACTCATTTTTGAGTGAACCAGTTTATTAGGAAGAAGAAGAAGACACAGACAGACACACACACAAAGGGCGATAATTCAGGGGCGATGATTAAAGGGGAAACAAAATGCACTGCTATGGTCAAACTGGCGCGCAGCGACAATGCCTCCCTTCCCCCTTTTTTTTTCTTTTTTGTTGTTGTTGTTGTTTTTTTGTGGTTTTTTTTTAAAAGAGCTTTTTATTTCATTTCAAACAGTTACAATGATCACATAGAACAAAAACAACAAAAATATCCCCTCCATGCCCCCCCCCCCCCAAAAAAAAAAAAATCTGAAATGTCTTTGAATTTGAACTCTAATACCAACTATTCAAATAATTATACAGTAACGACTATCTTGCTACCGTAGGATTTTCCCTAATCTAGAATATTTATCTTTTAAATGGGCACACAAAAACAAATAATGACACAAACATAATCCCAGGGCTATAAAACGTATTACTTAAATCATCGACTCCATCGAAGTATGGCATTCGAAGAAGTTAATTGTACAGACACACTTTAATTTCGATTATTTCTCGAGGCTCCAAGGTCACGGATGACTTTAAATATTAAAAAAAGAAAAAAAATATACAGCGCTTATTCCCTCCCCCGCCCAGTTCTTCCTGTTCTTCTCCCTCCAATTTCCAGCACACACACACACACACACCCACACACACACACGTGTGTGTGTACGTAAATTAGTATACTATATATATTATAAATATATTTATATATAAAAGAGAGAGAGGAGAGAAGAGAGAGAGAGAGAGGGGAACACTGGTGTGTGTGTGTGTGTGTGCAAGCATACACATACACCCCAGGAAAAAGTTGTGGGGCAAAACAAGCACACCCCCTTTGAAAGGCAGGACGGCTATGTAAACAGTGTTCTGTGGATTTCATCGGCGATGAATATAAATTTCATGTTGGAGCTGGAAATACAGAACATGACAGACGCATCATTTATTTGCTAAACATTGCTAAGAAGTGTTTTTTTTCATTAAAAAAAACCCCCTTCTATAAACTAATGTAAAAAAAGCACCAAAAACCTTCTGAAAAAAATTTGGGGAAAATTGTGTGATTGTTTTTCTTTTCTTTTTCCCCTCCCTTTTGTATTTTGGGGAATAAGGCAAAAAATTGAGGGGGACGGGAAGGGGCGGGGGGGGGGGGGGGGAGGGGGGAGGGGGTGTTATGTATTTTAAAATACACCAAAAACGAATGTTTACGTCGTTGATTTTGCTTGATATGTTATCCCCCATACCCCAAAAGAAGGGAAAGGATTAGGTTTTAAGTGTGTGTCTGTGGGGCATGCATGTGAATGTTGGGTGGGCGTGCGTCTTTCGTGCGCGCCGCGGGGGATATGCTTATGTACGCATTCTTGTGCCCGAATGCATGAAGGGGAGAAAGAGAGGAAGGAGGGAAAGAGAAGTGGGAATGGCCGGGGGCCGGGTTAGGGGGTAGGACAATAATCATCTGGGTTTTTTTTTTTCAAAAACACATTTTCCCCTCGTTTAAATTTTGTTTTTTTGTATTTTTTTTTTTGGCTAACGTTTTTTTTCCGTTTTGACACATTTATTCAAACAAATTTCTTCTCCTGC
>CM031608.1:6480008-6497508 GCA_018398815.1 Conus ventricosus
AGGAAAAAAAAATCATTTCTCCCCAACGGAAATCCAGGCAGACCCATCACTTCAGTTCAGTCACACAACCAAGACTTGTTCTCCGGCTTGCTGTATTTTATTTTTTTCCATGTATGTGCACAGTATTGTACAAGAGAGTAAAAACATGACAATTAAGAGAAACGACCCTGCATTAAAGAAAAAGTGAACACCTTTAATTCTGCCATTCTGATTGAGGAAGTCAAGCGGACCTTAAATACATTTTCTGCTCACAGCTCTCAAGGCTTCACACAACAATGGATGGTACAAGTCTGTCGTATCTAAGCAGCATGAAAACACACGGGAGAAACCAAATTACACGCTGTGTTACAAACGAAAATGTAACAACGTGTCAGAATACGTGGAAACATGAAATGACCCTGTACTTACAAGAAATGGGTACCCTGAAATGTACCACACCATTACAATGGAAGAGGAATCAGAGCCTGGCACATCTTGTCACAAGGTCTCCTGTTGCTTAATCACTAAACTTGACTGTTAATCACAAGAGTAAGAAAAGTGGGAGAAAATCGAATCCGAGTACTTTTTAACGTTTAAACGTCTTCAAACGTTCCTAAAAACTACTGCCAGTGAAGAAACAAGTATTAACGACTGTTGAATATATATATAAAAAAGAAGAAAATACACGAAGAAATATTGATGAAAAGATAGGAGCTTAGCATACAAATGAATAAACCGGGTAACAAATCCAAAAGGAAAGTATGTCACTTCCAGGTGTGTCTGCCTCCTTTTTTTATTTTTTATTGTCCGATAACTTTATTCCGTACCCTGAGTAGAACTGGGTTTCCTGTTACAGTTCAGACCCGGTAGCAAATGACAGACGACATGTGTCGCTAACTCCTTCAAGACCAGAACGTAACACGCCAGAACGACACACAGTATAGGGCAGAGCTGCGCAGCATAAGCTACATCTACAGGTAATAACGGAACAGGGAACAAGGTTACAGTCGATTCAAACAGAACTGGGCACATACAACAGGCAAAGATCTGATTACAACAGAACAGAACAGAACAGGATTCATCAGAAATGAAAAACATGGAAAGAACAGAACAGGATGTTGCAGAACATTCGATCAGAATAGAACTAAACGGGATACAACAGGAAAATAGTTCAACAGAACAGAGCGGGATGCAACAGCAGAACAGAGCGGGATGCAACAACACAACAGAGCGGGATGCAACAGCAGAACAGAGCGGGATGCAACAACACAACAGAGCGGGATGCAACAGCAGAACAGAGCGGGATGCAACAGAAGAACAGAGCGGGATGCAACAGCAGAACAGAGCGGGATGCAACAACAGAACAGTCGACAAGATGACAACAGGATGCATACAGACAGTGGAAATGATTACAACAAAACCGGACTGAAGTAGCCTGCTGCAGATTTGAACAGACGGATGGCTGCAATTGGTTTCAATGTCCGTTTACATTCTGCTTAGAGTACATACTGACATGAATTTATCTTAAATGTTTACATTCTATCACCGACACGACAAACTGGGATATGATGATTTGGTTCCACAAAGAGGGTGGGCTGGAAAGTGAAGGGAAAGAGACAGACAGCCAGACATACTGACTGGAGAATTTACATGAAATCAAGAAGACCGATTACAGAAAACGTAGTAGTCTGGTCGTTAACTGAACCACAGAAACGACGAAAGTGAGCGTAAAAAAAAGTAATAAAAACCCACATTGTTACACTTTTGTGAAACATACTTTTTAGGCAGGAGAGTCTCAATACATGGCATTAAAACAAGACATGTAAAATGGTGATGTTAAATAGTAAAGTAGATCTGACATAAAAAAAGATGCATCGTCTGCAGCGAAATACACAAAAACGTGCAAGCTACGGTTGTCCACATAGCTAAAACCTTACCGGTGAGACAGACATACATGCATGTGCACTGCAATATAAAGATTTCATAAACAGCTTTCTGAACATATTACACAATTCTATACATGATAATCGACAGAAACATTTTTCTGTCACTTCAAGAAGTATTTGCAACATTTTCTTGTCGCCTCGCTAAATCGTTTAGAAAAAAACACAGCACAATTATATGGCATCCAACAAGAACCAAACCCTTGCATTTGAAGAAAAGACACCACTGCAGCTTTTCTCTCAAAGATCACATCTTTTTATCTGGTTATTCTCACGAGTTTTGAGAGCGTTGAAAGGAGATTGAGAATCAAAACAAAAGTGAACAATAACTACAGTCCGTGGCAGCTGAACCAAGTAATTCAAAGCCATCAGAACAGCAACGAGTCCAGCAGTAAAAATGAAATATCTTTGTCTAGAATTTGACGGTTTTTCTTCCCCCCCCCCCCCCCCCCCCCCCCCCAGATAAAGGACTGGGAATAGTAATTCCAGATCCTAGACTGGCACCTTTTAAAACAGAATCAACACTGTAAATTCGTAAATGATTTAAAAAGAAAAAGAATTCGTCAACGGCGATTCCAACAGAAGTTGCACGCAAAGGTGGAGACCCCTCCCCTCCCTTTCCCTTTTCATTTTAAACAAACAGTGAGGAACTGGAGATACAATCTTACATGGTGCAATATCATGTGGAACAATTTTCAAAGAACTGAAAACATCCGACAAAATGACGCTAGGTTGTTCAATTTAGAATAATCTCGTGCACGTTCAGGAAAATCAAAGGTCGGTTCTTGCATCCAACTCTACTACAGTTTTTGCGGCCATTCGTCCCACTAAAACCTCCACGGAACAAAGTCTTCTTGCTTCCTGTAGAGACAGTACACCAGCAAGTCTGTGGCTTCAGTAGTTGTAGCGTGGATAGGAACCCCCGAAAGAAAATTTCACTGCTCGCTGTTTTTGCCTTGGAGCTTTTTATGATAGAACACGCATGCAGAAAATGTAAACCCTGTCCGTTTGTCGATTTAAATCACATTAATGAGATTAGCTGGTGTAAAAGAACCTCTTGAGCGTAATTTTGTCTTCCATACACCTTATGGCCATATTCGCACTGAGAGCGGAAGACGCACTTGCCGTATTGGGGGCACGTACAGCAAGAACAGGCACACCATTGGCAGTGCATCTTTCAAACAATTGAGAGACACAATGAAGACAGAACCTAAAGCTGCTGACACACGAGCCTTTTCGTCCGTACAGTTTAGACGAAACGTTTGAACCTGTGCGGTCCGACCAGTCAGTGTCGAACGGACGGAGTGCTTCACGATAGTTTTAAAACCTTCGAGTTTGATCCCACATGCTGCTTCAAAGGACTGTACAACTGAATAGGAAGCTTTTTCTCGAATATTTAGATTCTTATAATTTTTTGAGTTGACATTCCAAAGCACATCATGGCCTTGGTACGATTCAATCAAATGTTTGGTCTCCGAATCGGACAGTCTGACGGCCTTGCCGGACGACGCCATTTTACCTTGTGTCATGGGTGTTGGCTCAATGCTGAGCGTTGATTGGTTGGAGGATACTAACTGTCCGTTTCGAATAGATCACGGTGTATCTCAAACGGTCGGGTTTAACTGGACGCCGAAGTCCGTTTGAGATGTACGTTTACTATGACAGACGCTACGTTTGGGATCGGGTTCGACCGGTACTTCCGAAGCGTACGGGCGGGGAGGCTCGTGTGTCAGCCGCTTTAGACAGCTCTTTGCTGACAGAAAGGACTTTCGTCAATTCACGCCTTATGCCGCCCGTGGCTGTACTAAGTTCCCAACGTTCGTCGCTGTTTGAAAGAAAATGGGGACTGAAGGACCATTTGCCTTTCAAGAAGAGGAAGAACAACTAGCCTACCAGCAGCCTTCTGTGCAGAGGTGTCCTTTGTGCCCATACAACTTCTTTTCTAAGACACCAGCCTTTTCTCTTTAACTTTCTTAACGGTTTCGTCAAAAGACCTGTAACATTGAGGCTTTAGTTTGCAATTCTGCAAGCGTTTAGCCTGACCATTGTGGAAGACTACGGGCAGACTCTTGACAATTTACACACACTCACACAAAAATCAGAGTACCGTTCTCTTGCTTGTCAACCTTGACCACATCTGCAATATCTGCCCGTTTTGGAACCGCTGTGAGATCGTGTGCGGTGAACAAGTACTCAGCAATGGAAGTCAGAACGTTTCTTCTTCAATGTTTTTTTTTTTTTATGCAGCCAGGTCAAACTGAAAACAGCTTTCAGTTGCCCCGCTTTCACGCCTTTGTGAAAATGATGCTTTACAACCGCGAGGGATTCTATCCCCTCTGTAGACTGATTCCAGTTGCCACCTCTCATGCTTTCACTTGTGGTCTCTGGTCAAATCATGATTCCCACAGTAGTCCTGAAGTTAAACAGTTTGTTTTACGGTTATTCATACATTCTGCGTAGAAAGCTCCAGATGATAAGCTTTTTGGCTGCAATTAACCAGCCGATGGCATTCTTCAAAGGTTTTGTGTGGTTTGAGAAAGCGTCAGAATGACCAACTGTTTTGAGTGCTTTTAACTATAGCAGAACAAAACAGCATAGAACTGAACAGGGGGTGCAACAGAGAAGGGAACGCAAGAAGACTAGGGCCTAGAGAGCCTAATACCCCAGAACGCCTCAGAAGAGAGCTGAGCGCAGTGCCAGGACCATCAAAGCTGAGCAGTGCTGTAGAAGGGGACGGGAGGGGGGGGGGGGAGGAAGAAGACCGGGGGGGGGGGGGGGGGGGGGGTAGAGGGGCTTGCAAAGCCACGCAGTGCAGCACAAAACCACATAGTTCAGACACAGATGGTGGGCGGGGGAGGGCGGCGGTGGTGGGGGTGAGGGCTACCAAAGCTACGCAGTGCAGCACAAAACCACATAGTTCAGACACAGAAGGGGGGGGGGGGGGGGGGGGGGGGGGGGTGAGGGGTGGCGGTGGTGGGGGTGAGGGCTACCAAAGCTACGCAGTGCAGCACCAAGTTCTGTGGTTCAGGCACACGGAGGAAGCGGGCTGAAGGGCGGGGTGTGAGCTTCGCCACGTCCGGCAGCAGCCGTCTGGTTGGAGGGAAGGATTGAACTCAGGGTCTGCAACACACGGCCACAGCCACCACGGCGCCGTCCTTCTCCGGGTGATCCTCCGCCACCGCCGCCGAGCACGACATGGGCCCGTCCCTCTCTGATCACACAAAGGTTGAAAGGACACAAAGTTATTCGTTGATACATGGTATCTGTAATATACGCACTTGGCACATCGCAATTTGATTATTTGATTTGACCTTAAAAAATAAAAGGAGCTTGAGAGTGAGAACTGGGAACCGGTAACTGACTGTGCGCTAAGCAGCTGTGTAATTTGTGTGTCGCCAGTACTTAGTCTACCCTGAATCATACAAGACAAATCCCACAGTATCCTTTCTTTTGTCGACAAAAGTACTAAGGTATTTGGAGAGGGCACATATCCCCCATACCCACTAAAGTGATAAGGTGAGCAGTAAGATTGCAGCAGCAACTTTTGTGGACTCTTATGACTAGGCCTGTTGGTTATGAGAATAATGGAAGGGTTTTGCAGACACTGAATGGCACACTGATGGACAAATGGGCATGGGTGCCATGAATACCCTCCGATTAACTGATTTTTCATTTAAAGTCAAACTGAAGCACACGACTGGGTATAGTATTTCAGCAAGGGTCAAGGCATTGTTCTTAGTACGGACAAAAAAAAGAAGAAAAAAATCAATAAAAAGAGAAAAAAATCAGTCATATGATATACTTACCTCATCATGCACAATGCTCTTAACAAAAGCGTATTTTTTTTCTTTCACTGACTACATGAAAGGTAAAGAACCAGATTCACAGGCTGAACATTGCGCCTGTTGTAGTCATACAGGCTCTGAAGTGACAAGGATAATCATTGGTTATCAGCAACTTTATGAGGACTCTCACTGGATGAACACGCTGGTTTGCTCTGGATGGGAACGCTCGCCCTGCTAGCTCCGCGACACAGCAATGATTGTAGATGACAGAGGGTTTAGTAGAAGGCGTCTTGGGAATGCTGTATTAATACCATCATCAGTGCAGTGCCTCCTCTGGTGGATTGCTTCAAGACGACTTGACAGTGATCGCTCCCTGTGGATTGCCAACGCCGGGGCTGCGATGGTTAAAACGCTGAGCGTGGCCGAGTATGGAATTGCACAGGAATAGGTTTTGTGGGAGCAATGCTACTGGACAGACACAGAAGACGCGTCAGCCAACAGGTGCCGTGTTTAACAATGTGTAATATGGTATCTAGGCTGCAATGTTAATCAGTTCAATTTTCTTAATTTTTTGAACAGCTATTTCATGTCTGGGCTTTTGAGAAAGACCTACATTTTGTCGCAGGCATCGCAACAGACCAAATCTAGATTAGAAGACATCGCAAAGACTACCCTACTTGAAACAGACCAAATCTAGATCAGAAGACATCACAAAGAAAGAAACAGCGGATTGGGCTGGTACCCCATCTTGGTTTGTTCAAAAGATAAGATAAGATAATGTTGCTTATAGCCCAGCCGACCGCTAAGGGAGTTTGTTCAAAAACAGCGAGCTTCAAACAGTTGGGCTCAAGAGCAGACCGCTTAGTGTGATATTCTACTCAGTCTGTGCCTAACAGGTAGGCCTGTACACACATCTCTGGTTGGTTTTGCAAATAAGAATGAGAACATAGCGAGATACAAAGGCTCAACATGATATGGTAAAAGGCGTGTGCGCGCGCGAGTGTGTGTGTATGCGTGTGCGCGTGTGCGTGCGTGCGTGCTTATGTGTATGTAGTGAGTGTGTTTGTTTATGTGTGTGTGTATGCATTAGTGTAGTGTGTGAGTGTGTGTGTGTGTGTGTGTGTGTGTGTGTGTGTGTGTGCACATAGTGTGTGTGTGTGTGTGTGTGTGTGTGTGTGTGTGTGTGTGTGTGTGTAGTGTGTTTGTGTGTGTGTGTGTGCGTGTACTCGTGCACGCGTGTGTTTGTGTGTGTGTTTAAGCGCGTGCATATATTTGCCTTTAAACTTGTATTGGCTTAAAAAAAAGGGAAAATGTAACTAAAGGAGTGTGGCAAAAATTAACACACACACAAAAAAAGCAAGACTCACTGTAAACATAGGAGCCCGCCGTCCCGCCACTCAAAGCGTGCGCGTGACATCCGGTCATGACGTCATAGCCGGAAGGACAGGTGACGTTGACCCACTGTTTGTTGGGAGCACTGGGCGCTGAGGTCACCGTCCGGCATCTCAAGGCTGTCCAGCTTTTGCAGCACACTGCCCCACTGACCACGCCTTCGGCACACAGGACAACAGACAGCAGTGTCATGTACCTTTGCAGCACACCGCCCCACTGACCACGCCTTCGACAGACAGGACAACAGACAGCAGTGTCATGTACCTTTGCAGCACACAGCCCCACTGACCACGCCTTCGGCACACAGGACAACAGACAGCAGTGTCATGTACCTTGGCCTTCCCCTTCCCGCCTTTTGTACTCCCAGTTCTTATAGAACAGGGAGTACTTTAGAATGGGAACGAAGAAATGCTGTCTGTATGTGTGTGTGTGTGTGTGTGTGTGTGTGTGTGTGTGTGTGTGTGTGTGTGTGTCTGTCTGTGTGTCCGTGGTCAAAATGTGTTCCACTCGCTCCAGACAAAACTACTGGGCCGATCTTTCTGAAAATTTGTACGAATGTTCATTATGGGTCAAGGATGATGCCCGACGTTTTAGTTTACCGTTACATCCGTTACTAACGGCTGTAACGGTTTTTTTCTTTATGGAATATCTCAGAAAGTACTTGGCCGATCTTTGTGAAAATTAGCAGGTATGTTCATTATGGGTCACGGATGATGCCTGATGTCTTAGTTTGCCCCGGAAGGAAGAAAGCAAGGCTCTCCATGTATAAAATCAAGAACAACCTAGTCAGCTGCCCGAGGTTAAAACAGCAACTCCATCCTCCCAAGAAGAGAGAGCGACGAGGTCACGACCAGCAGTTCAGCCAACTAGCTGCAGACACCGACTACCGGCTAATGTCGTTCCTCCCACGAACAATTGTGGACTGGAACTCCCTACCCCAGATTACTGTTGATGCCAAAACCACTGACACATTTGTGTCACTGGTCAATAGGCACCTTCAGTAGATTTCTAAATAAAGCTGTCTTGTTGCGTGCATGGATGAGTGGAAGGAAGTTGCGGGCCTGAGCTACCTACTGCAGCCTGGGGCCAGCTAGTCCATAGTAATGGATGAAAAGCGACCGTGGTAGCCTGCTGGCAGCTCCGCACTTAGTTTTTACCTTTTTTTTTTTTGGTTTTGCTTTTTTTGTGTAGGCTAGTGAGTAGGTAAGTTAGGGGTGGGGGGTGTCACTTTGTGGTATGAATGTGTGTAATCTCATGTTTATGAAAAAGGAATTAGAATAGGTTTTTTTTCCCCAGCAGATCCCCCGTTTACAGTCTCATAATAATCAGCCTGTTGATTGTGGAGACTCAACGGAAGAAGAAGAAGAAGTTATAGCCGTTACTACTGGTATGTACACAGGCTTTAGCCCAGTGAGGACTAAAATACCGGTTTCAAAAGTGTATATCGGTTATAACCGATAAACCGTTATTTTGCCGATATTTTTTATATATTGGTGGATTTTAATGCAATTTTGTATATAGAAAGGTCATCACACACAAATGGCACTTCCATGCAGTGTTTCAAAATCTGACCGTTAAAAACCGTTATTCTTGACATATTGTCCGATTTGGATGAAATTTGGTATGTACACAGGCTTTAGCCCAGTGAGGACTAAAATACCAGTTTCAAAAGTGTACATCGGTTAAATAACCGTTTAAAACCGTTATTTTGTCTTTATTTCTGATCTCACAAAGCACTTGGCCGATTTATAAGCGGTTTGGAAAACTGGGAGTACGTTTATATGCTTCGCATCTTGTTTGTTTTTGTTTTTTTTGCTTCACATATTGAATTTATGATTGATACCAACAGTTAACTAGTGTGCGCTAACACCTACAAGTTGTGAGTTGAAGGTATGCTTTGAAGAGATTAAACTACAAAAAAATACCCCACTTGTTTATTGTTTAACTTTTAATATTGTCTTGTTTACTTCTTTTTTACTCTTTATTCTTATTTCTTTCTACATACCTATCTGTCTATGTATGTATATACACACACGCAACACAAACGCGTGTGCACACACATACATGCACACACACACACACACATGCGCACACACACACGCTTCCCCACAACCAAACAAGAGCTTTGTTCATGCTGGGAATAAACCGTATCCCAGTCAGTCATTATAACCTTCCAGATTTTGTGAGAGGAGGGAGATAAATCCGTCTTTCAATGTCGCCTCAACAAAACTGAGACTCCTGGGGTGACTTCCCTTTATTTCTTTTTTTTTCTCTCTCTCTCCACACAGACACACACACATACACCTGTCTCTATCTGTCTAGCCCTGATGCCTTCCATTTTCAGAGAGACAGTGGCGCGAACATGAAAGTAAATTCTTGCCCGGTAAAAAAAAGAAAATTACCATTCTGCAGAATGAAAGAGACAAACAAATAACAAGACAAAACGCGACTCTCTTCACCCGCTTTGGTCTTTTTCAGGCACGACAAACAACGTTCAAGACGATGAACACGAAAAAGGAACAGTAGCTTATCTCCTCAAATTGGGTGCAAAATGTAACTAGCAAAAAACAATTGCCTACAATGACCCCCGCCCCCGTTTTTTTTGTGTGTTTTTTTTTGAATGACAGGCTTACATTCAAATGGAAAGGGCAGGACCTAAAAAAAAGAAAATCCTTCCCCAGTGAGTACTGTGTACATTCTACCTCCAGTGTGAAGGCCAGCAGCTACAGCAAGCAACACCCGTTTCACTTCTCTACAGCCTCGTCGTACAGATGTTAGGGCCCTTAACTCCTTACACTTGAAGGACGTCGAGGCGCGTTCCAGTCATGTCCCCTAAATACCATCCGCTGCAGCTCTTATTGTCTTTTCTTTTTTCTTTTTCATTAAGCTGCCTAGATTCGAACCTCCACCTCTCGGTTGGTTGCGAGTCTCAAGGCCAGGCCGCTATGTGACGGGTGTCCTACCCACTGTGGTATCCGACACATGCCGTCAGATGAAAAATTTAAGCCTAATGAAGTTTATTTCGAAGCCTAAATGAAGTTTATTTTCAACGCCTAACGAAGTTTCTGTCTGTTCCTCCTCGACCAGATCCGGCCGAAACTGTTTCGTCCGCTTCTGTCGATTTCAGGGCCCTTGTCCTTTCTTCTTTCCAAAAATAGACCGCCTTTTCATGAGACCATGGGCGTGTGTGTTTATAAACTCCTCCTTGCTCTAAACCTCTATGGCGAGGACTTCAGTAGACTGTAAAGGCGTACTCAAAAGAGAAAAAAAAACAAACAAACTTTTCCGCGGGACAAAAAGGCCAAACAAAATACAAGACAAAAGACGACGCGTTTCAACCTCTTTGCTCTTCTTCAGGCAAGACAAACAAGATTCAGGACAATAAAAAAGAAGAACGAGCAATCGCTTATCTCCCCAAATTGGGGAATGAAAACGAGACTGCTGAACTGGTTAATGTGACATTCAACACTGGCATTAAAGGATAGCTTTCGATACGTATATCTAAAACATTGATATTTGCGAGCTTGTAAATCTTTTGGGACATCTGTTGACATATCACGGTAGTATGATTTGACTTTGACTGCCTTTTAAAAAAATCAACAATGACCCTGAATTTAATGATGATTGATTTTCCGAATGATTTCATCTTCACACTGTGTAAAAGATTCCGATGCTTTTGTCTAGTAATGGTTACAATGCATTTAGTTTTTAAGCTGGACGTATATGCAGTTCAGACCATTCTTATAATTTCTGGATACTCTCCTGCAAAGAAAACGTTGTTTAAATCTATAAGGATAAGCGTGTATAGTAGTAGCATCTGCAAACATATCTCATGACGCTCCGAGAAACGTGTCGATTATTTGGAGAGAGAGAAAGAGAGAGAGAGAGAGAGAGAGAGAGAGAGAGAGAGAGAGAGAGAGGAGAGAGAGAGAGAGAGAGAGATTAATACTAACCTGCCTGGGACCTTGGGTCTTTGGAAGAGGACTGACTTTTCACTGCTCGACAGGAAGTCAAATTCGCGTTGGGGTAACTTCCGCCGATGTGTGTGTATTCACTGGAGGCCGTACAAGCTGGACACATACATAGGCGCACATGGAGAGAGAGAGAGAGAGGAGAGAGAGAGAGAGACAGAGAGAGAGAGAGAGAGCCCTGAAAAAGCTGAACAATGAGAACCATATGCACTACTGACGATCAAAAGTAAAGACAATAACAAGCCAAACGTTTGAGTGGATTATGGGATGACAACCTCAAAGACAGCGAAAAACGTAGTCTGTCGACTTTGAAAAACGCCTTGAATGATCTTTTCAAGGCACACGTACCTTTCTGATTGTGATGACCCAAGCACATGCTGAATGACACATACCACGTAATTTTGTAACACTGATCTTCATTTTTGGAGAAAAAAAAGTTTTGAGCAAGAAACAGCCCTCCCTCTCCCTAAATTAAGTCTTCATTATTCATAGGTGTTTACGTTTTCATTGTAATCAACATGTCTGTAGAATGATGACTTTCATTACTGACGTGTCTTCTGGTAGTCCGTTTGGCATTTGTTAATTACGTTATTTCTTCACATCACGGCTCCTTTTTTTTTTCTCCAAATTACAGAAATATTTCAAGTTCTTTTTTTCACCGTGAACCTTACAATTGATGCTCATAGAACACCCTCCATTTTTTTCTCTCCTTTTTTTTTTTTTTATTATTATAAGGAATTGGTTGTCTTTTCGTTGTTTTGTATTGTATTTAGTTTTTTCTTCTGCTGGCTTAATATATGTTATCAGTTTTCTTCAACTTTCCGTAGTTTTTTTTTCTTCGCTACGTCATAAGATGTTATCTATTTCCAGTTTATACTGACAAAAAAAGTATGGGAATGATTTATTTGAAACTTTCAAACTGATTTTTGAATTTGGAATCCATCTGTTCCGTTTTCACTACGGTAATCCTCGTCATATTTTTGGGTTACTATTGTAACTACTCTTTCAACGCAAGTTTTACAGAGAAACGAAGTCTAGACGCCTTAATTTCATGAAATCACGCTTTTTAAGACTTAGTCATTTTCAAAATGACAATTATGGTTTTCGGTAGTTTTCTGACCATGCTGCACGGTCCGACTCACCCAGGGCGGTGTGTCCTGGGGGACACGTGGCCTCTGCCATGGCGCCCTTCATGGGGAAGGAGGGTCCAGCCTGCCGGTAGTCACACGTCAGATCCTTCTGGTCGCAGCACAGCGCCTTCACCGTGGGATCTGCACAACACGACACGACACGCTGTTTTAGCATGGTGTTGGATGTCTGTGACGGTTGTGTGTACAGGCTGTTTTAGCACGGCGTTGGATGTCTGTGACGGTTGTATGTACAGGCTGTTTTAGCACGGCGTTGTATGTCTGTGACCGTTGTGTGTACAGGCTGTTTTAGCACGGCGTTGTATGTCTGTGACGGTTGTGTGTACAGGCTGTTTTAGCACGGTGTTGGATGTCTGTGACGGTTGTGTGTACAGGCTGTTTTAGCACGGTGTTGGATGTCTGTGACGTTGTGTGTACAGGCTGTTTTAGCACGGCGTTGGATGTCTGTGACGGTTGTGTGTACAGGCTGTTTTAGCACGGCGTTGGATGTCTGTGACGGTCGTGTGTACAGTCTGTGACGGTTGTGTGTACAGGCTGTTTTAGCACGGTGTTGGATGTCTGTGACGGTTGTATGTACAGTCTGTGACGGTTGTGTGTACAGGCTGTTTTAGCACGGTGTTGGATGTCTGTGACGGTTGTATGTACAGTCTGTGACGGTCGTGTGTACAGTCTGTGACGGTTGTGTGTACAGGCTGTTTTAGCACGGCGTTGGATGTCTGTGACCGTTGTATGTACAGTCTGTTTTAGCACGGTGTTGGATGTCTGTGACGGTTGTGTGTACAGGCTGTTTTAGCACGGCGTTGGATGTCTGTGACCGTTGTGTGTACAGGCTGTTTTAGCACGGCGTTGGATGTCTGTGACCGTTGTGTGTACAGGCTGTTTTAGCACGGTGTTGGATGTCTGTGACGGTTGTGTGTACAGGCTGTTTTAGCACGGTGTTGGATGTCAGTGACCGTTGTATGTACAGGCTGTTTTAGCACGGCGTTGGATGTCTGTGACGGTTGTGTGTACAGGCTGTTTTAGCACGGTGTTGGATGTCTGTGACGGTTGTGTGTACAGGCTGTTTTAGCACGGTGTTGGATGTCTGTGACGGTTGTGTGTACAGGCTGTTTTAGGACGGCGTTGGATGTCTGTGACCGTTGTGTGTACAGGCTGTTTTAGCACGGCGTTGGATGTCTGTGACCGTTGTGTGTACAGGCTGTTTTAGCACGGTGTTGGATGTTAGTGACTGTTGTGTGTACAGGCTGTTTTAGCACGGTGTTGGATGTTAGTGACCGTTGTATGTACCGTCTGTGACGGTTGTGTGTACAGGCTGTTTTAGCACGGTGTTGGATGTTAGTGACCGTTGTATGTACCGTCTGTGACGGTTGTGTGTACAGGCTGTTTTAGCACGGCGTTGGATGTCTATGACGGTTGTACGCAGTCTGTTTTAACACAGTGATGTATTTTAGTGACCGTTGTATGTACAGTCTGTTTAAACACAGTGATGTATTTTAGTGACAGTTGTAAGTACAGTCTGTTTTAACACAGTGATGTATTTTAGTGACCGTTGTATGTACAGTCTGTTTAAACACAGTGGTGTATTTCAGTGACCGTTGTATGTACAGTCTGTTTTAACACAGTGGTGTATTTTAGTGACCGTTATATGTACAGTCTGTTTTAACACAGTGGTGTATTTCAGTGACCGTTGTATGTACAGTCTGTTTTAACAAAGTGGTGTATTTTAGTGACCGTTGTATGTACAGTCTGTTTTAACACAGTGGTGTATTTTAGTGACAGTTGTAAGTACAGTCTGTTTTAACACAGTGATGTATTTTAGTCACCGTTGTATGTACAGTCTGTTTTAACACAGTGGTGTATTTTAGTGACCGTTATATGTACAGTCTGTTTTAACACAGTGATGTATTTTAGTGACGTTGTATGTACAGTCTGTTTTAACACAGTGATGTATTTTAGTGACCGTTATATGTACAGTCTGTTTTAACACAGTGGTGTATTTTAGTGACCGTTGTACGTACAGTCTGTTTTAACACAGTGGTGTATTTTAGTGACCGTTGTATGTACAGTCTGTTTTAACACAGTGGTGTATTTTAGTGACCGTTGTATGTACAGTCTGTTTTAACACAGTGGTGTATTTTAGTGACCGTTATATGTACAGTCTGTTTTAACACAGTGGTGTATTTTAGTGACCGTTATATGTACAGTCTGTTTTAACACAGTGGTGTATTTTAGTGCCCGTTGTATGTACAGTCTGTTTTAACACAGTGGTGTATTTTAGTGACCGTTGTATGTACAGTCTGTTTTAACACAGTGGTGTATTTTAGTGACCGTTGTATGTACAGTCTGTTTTAACACAGTGGTGTATTTTAGTGACCGTTGTATGTACAGTCTGTTTTAACACAGTGATGTATTTTAGTCACCGTTGTATGTACAGTCTGTTTTAACACAGTGGTGTATTTTAGTGACCGTTGTATGTACAGTCTGTTTTAACACAGTGGTGTATTTTAGTGACCGTTGTATGTACAGTCTGTTTCAGCAGTGTGTTGGATTTTAGTGACCGTTGTATGTGTTACACACTCCTGTGCTGGACACGTCACAGGCAAGAGGATGTGTACTGGTGGTTGATGGGGTTGTTGTTTGATGGTAGGCATGTTAATCAGCATCATCGTCATCGTCAGCAACATCACCACCACCACCATCTTTATCACCATACACCGCCATCATAATTATCATCAGTATCATTACTTCCGGCACATCATTATTACCACCACCACTATTAACATCGTTACCATCATGATTATCATCACGGTAAGAAATAAACAATGGATCTTTCTTGCCCTTGAGCTGGGTAGCAACCGAAGCGCTACAACACCACCACCACCACCACCAACAAAGCAAAACAAAAAAGGGCTTCACATTTGAAATACGTATGAACAACAACACGATACGCGCACCTGCCCGACCTACTGTTTCCAGTGTGTGACCCAGCGAAGCCCTGCACACTGCTATTGGCGGTACTGGCTAGTGACGGTGATACCGAGTGACGACTAAGATTTGGAAAGGGTGTAGGGAGGTAATCTTTTCGAGTTCCTGTCTTTATCAAACGTGGTAACAAACTACATGACCTTTGTACTTCATCTGCCACAACACTGCAGACAACAGGTACATTACTTTTTTTTCCAGTGGCACAGCCACTGACGGGGGCCACAAATTTGATAGTTTTCGACTTACGGTGATCTATCTGACCATCGTGACTCGCTCTCCATTTCCCTACTCCTCCCAGACTTTCTGATCCCGAGGTCTTGCCTTGCTTTTCTTCCTGTAAGATAGTGTTTAGCCGACTGTACACACAGCCAGTTCCTTTCTTTAACTTTTCTTTTCCCCTGTAAGATAGTGTTTATCTGACTGTACACATAGCCAGTTCCTTTCTTTAACTTTCCCCTGTAAGATAGTGTTTATCTGACTGTACACATAGCCAGTTCCTTTCTTTAACTTTTCCCTGTAAGATAGCGTTTAGCCGACTGTACACATAGCCAGTTCCTTTCTTTAACTTTTCTTTTCCCCTGTAAGATAGTGTTTATCTGACTGTACACATAGCCAGTTCCTTTCTTTAACTTTTCCCCTGTAAGATAGTGTTTAGCCGACTGTATACATAGCCAGTTCCTTTCTTTAACTTTCTTTTCCCTGTAAGATAGTGTTTATCTGACTGTACACATAGCCAGTTCCTTTCTTTAACTTTTCCCCTGTAAGATAGTGTTTAACTGACTGTACACATAGCCAGTTCCTTTCTTTAACTTTTCTTTTCAGACACACTTTAAATTCAAACACCACGGCATGGAACAGCCACTCTTTATATACTTACATGTAATCTCTTCCGATTAACCCGGAATATTTACTACGCTGCAGCGTCTGGTAAAAAGACATGGAGAGCGCCTCTGTCCAGGAGGGGGGGGGGGGGGGGGGGGGGGGGGGGGCAGTTCAGTCTAGAATCTACAGCTCTGGAAAAGGTATTCGGTTTGGGGTGGGAATAAAGGGAGAGAAGCACTGTGGTGTCGTTTAGCACATCCTCAGTTAGGGAATGAGTAGACTACCGCCACTGCTGCTGTGCATTCACAATGGCTTCCCCTCCCAGAGACTCTCACCCTGACTGGAACCCACCCCCAGCTATCAAAGAACCCCGAGAAGATCCGTGTGTGTATATCTCACGGTGATGGTCAGTGGGGCAGACCTCGCAAGGGAACTAACTCCAAACGAAGGAAGGAAGGAATCAAAACGACTAGAAAAACTGTACAGATGGCAGGCACCTAATGTCAAATTCAAAGGGACTTTACCAATATTCCCTACGAACACCGCTGGAGCTAAGCCTTCCCCGTGTACGAGTGTGTTTCGGATTGGAGAACCATTCCTTTACTATTCGCTATTTTTTTTTTTTCATTTCTGAGCTAGATTTCCTATCGAGTTTTATGATTGACATTTTAAACAGATTCAATTCTGACAGCTGAAATCAGTTTAAGATCATACACACACACACACACACACACACACACACGGTTTTATGCATTGTTGTGCACTCAGACAGAGACGCCCAGCGTTGGGCACACGACGCGTTGTGAACGGAGCATCATTCTCCAACCCATGCGTAATAATAATAATAATAATAATAAAAATGAATACTTATATAGCGCCTATTCTCGGCTAGAGACCAAGCTCTAAGCGCCTTACAATCAACACTCCTTTACACAACGGGCTGCCTACCTGGGTAGTGCCGACTGAAGAGCTGCCAGCTGGCGCGGCGCTTCATTCAGTCGTTTCCCGTGTCATCCAGTCAGTATCGTTCAATATCGATCACTCATTTTCCTTACTTCCTTCATTCTTTTCCATTTCTCACGCAGGGTGCATGCTATGTGTAACGTGTCATCCATACCAACGGCCAAACTGGCCTTCTCTTCCGAAAGTTATCGCGTAGGCGATACATAGGGGAAAGGGTTTTAACTTGTGACTGTGAGCGTCCGAAAGCACACACACACACACACACACGCGCGCGCGCGCACACACACACACAGATGCGCGTGCGCGCACACACACCCATACACACGCAGATACACACTCACACATACACAAACACATGCACACATACGAACACACACACGCAGATAAACACACACACACACACACACACACACACACACACACACACACACACACACACAAGCACGAAATACCTGTCTCTTTGCTTACCCGCACCTGCACTGGGGTCAATGTGGGCAGAGCATATTGCCACC
>CM031608.1:6507508-6527292 GCA_018398815.1 Conus ventricosus
ATACCTTCGTACGGATACAACACCAACGGTATTACTGTAGTCAGAAATAATCAGAGGTCTCTGCTAACATGTGTATTTGCTTCCATTTCATCAATCCAAAACCATTCATTACGCATAACTTAGTACGAATGCCACACAATTACACACATAACTTAGTACGAAAGCAACACCATTACACACTACACTTAGTGCAAAAGCAACACTATTACACACATAACTTAGTACGAAAGCAACACCATTACACACATAACTTAAAGCGAAAGCAACACCATTACACACATAACTTAGTACGAAAGCAACACCATTACACACTACACTTAGTGCAAAAGCAACACCATTACACACATAACTTGGTACGAAAGCAACACATAACGTTATATGAATGCCACACCATTACACACATAACTTAGTAGGAAAGCAACACCATTACACACATAACTTAGTAGGAAAGCAACACCATTACACACATAACTTAGTAGGAAAGCAACACCATTACACACATAACTTAGTAGGAAAGCAACACCATTACACACATAACTTAAAGCGAAAGCAACACCATTACACACACAACTTAGTAGGAAAGCAACACCATTACACACATAACTTAGTAGGAAAGCCACACCATTACACACATAACTTAGTAGGAATGCAACACCATTACACACATAACGTAGTAGGAATGCAACACCATTACACACATAACTTAGTAGGAAAGCCACACCATTACACACATAACGTAGTAGGAATGCAACACCATTACACACATAACGTAGTACAGGGATGAAAACAGTTTTTGAAAAAAAAGAGGAGATTGGCGGGGATCTGGGGGTTCACCATGAGCCCCCAGTGGGGTACATGGGCAACAGCCCGGCGGGGGTCAGGGGGCGGCGCCCCCTGAAGCTGGAGCATATTTTGTATTAAATATGGCATAAAAAATCTTTAGAAATCACTTTCTGCTTCTAAACAACTCATTCTATAGAACAGCTTTCAACACCATGAAGACTGAGACTGATGTGGAAAGAAACTATGTCAATTGAGACAAACATTTAGTATAATGAATCCTCAGAACTCTAGCTAAAGAAAATTTGACAAACAGTGCTTTCAGGACATAAAGAATAAGGCCTGTAGATAAGTAAATCAGAGTGGGAAATCAAACTAAGTAAATCAGATGTATGAAAACGACTGCTGGACTTCAATAAACACAATATGAAAAATGATTACTTTGAAGTCCTTTAAAAAAAACCCTGAAGCTTTTGGGCCTTAGACCCTTCGTCAGGAAACACTAAACACAAAAAAGAACATAAAAGAACAAATGACATAAAAACAAACTGATGTCACAACAGTACACCCCCCCCACCCAACTTCCCTCTTACAACTAATCATATCCCCCCCCCCCCCTCTTGACAAGTGTGTGTGTGTGTGTGTGGGGGGGGGGGGGGGGGGTGGGGGGGGGGTGTGTGGGGTGGGATCGGGGGTGGGGGGTGGGGGGGGGAGTGGTGGGGGTTGGTGTGTGGTGGGGAGGGTGGGGGTTGGGGGGGGGGGAGAAGGAGGAGGAGTAGAGGAAGTATATATAGTGGGGGGAATGGGCTGGTGGAAAAGGATTTCATAGGGGGGCTGTTAGCAGACACCTAACAAATGTAGCAAACGTTTGCATTATACCAGGGGAAAAGTGTTACACAATACTGTTGTGACAGTTTATTTTGAAGTCATTTGTTCTTTTATATTCTTTTCGTCACTTTGACGTTTTCCCCTTGCTTTGAAGACTCTACGAGTGGAAGTACTTAGAGTAGGAGTCAAACTATCTTTGGAAATTAAACGTAGATTGTTGCATACCCAATGATCTGAAAACATGCTGTAATGGTGTGGGAAACACACACATTTTCTGTTGGTGACTGGGACGTTCGATGTGATCTCCGATTGCCACAAAGCCACGACTACCAAAGTAGACACGTTTTTGGCAAGGCTCGCAAAACACTTCAAATTCGCCGTCTTTGTCATGTTTTCTTATTACATCCGCGACTCTGCGGTCACACACGTCCTTCTGCTGCCACTCGGTCTTCTAGTGGTTCACATACTTCTTTCTTTTTTTTTTTTCGTTTTGTTTGCCCTCACTGGCGGCAAACTCTCACTGTGAATCGACGCCATGATGAGAAATGATACTGGAAGGAAACAGAATGAGAACTACGCCGTTTGAGAACATTACCGACAGAGAAGAAATTCGCTGTGCAGACAAGTTGAGATCGTTTCTGAGCATCATTCTTCGAATAATTTTTCGGCGGAGACTTTTTCTTTCGGCGGAGATGCGAAAAAATAACGGCGGAGACGGCGGAAACGGCGGAGGAGTTTTCATCCCTGGTAGTAGGAATGCAACACCATTACACACATAACTTAGTAGGAAAGCCACACCATTACACACATAACTTAGTAGGAAAGCAACACCATTACACACATAACTTAGTAGGAAAGCAACACCATTACACACATAACTTAGTAGGAATGCCACACCATTACACACATAACTTAGTAGGAAAGCAACACCATTACACACATAACGTAGTAGGAATGCAACACCATTACACACATAACTTAGTAGGAAAGCCACACCATTACACACATAACTTAGTAGGAAAGCAACACCATTACACACATAACTTAGTAGGAAAGCAACACCATTACACACATAACGTAGTAGGAATGCAACACCATTACACACATAACTTAGTAGGAAAGCCACACCATTACACACATAACTTAGTAGGAAAGCAACACCATTACACACATAACTTAGTACGAAAGCAACACATTACACACATAACTTAGTAGGAATGCCACACCATTACACACATAACTTAGTAGGAAAGCAACACCATTACACACATAACGTAGTAGGAAAGCAACACCATTACACACATAACGTAGTAGGAAAGCAACACCATTACACACATAACGTAGTAGGAATGCAACATCATTACACACATAACGTAGTAGGAATGCCACACCATTACACACATAGCGTAGTAGGAATGCAACACCAACTGTATTTTTTCCACCTGCCTCTTTCTGACCCTTCACACAACACAAACACAGACGGACAGACAGACAGACGGACTGACCTCCGTGTTGCCCCCTGCGGTGACCCCCTGGAAGTCGTTGAGGTACAGCTTAGGATAGGGGTCCAGGCGGCGCACGTGCTTGAACAGGTTCTTGCTAAAGTCGGGGTCCTTCAGGGTCTCCTCGTACCAGTGGCCGTGCAGCAGCTCGTTCTGCACGTCCCAGTGGTCCACCCTGAAAGCCGCAGTCATGCAGGTGACTGACACCGAGTTCGCTCGTGGCGAGTAAAAGGCACAGGGACGCCAAGTAACTGAGGCATTCAAAAAGTACAAATAAATGAACAAACACATAAAAGAATGAATAAATTTTATAATTAAAAAAAAAAAGTATTCGCCAAACATCAGCAAACGAAAACACAAGACAAAATACGACGCGTTTCGACCTCTTAGGTCTTCTTCAGGCGAAGATGAACAACACTCAGGATAATAAAATGTAGAGCCAGCAATCACTTGTCTCATCAAACTGGGCGCAAGATGGGCGTTGAATGTAAACGAGGTCGTAGGGTAAGGAGACACTGGGAGCTAAAATAGTCATGATGATTGTCAACCTCGGAGTATGTCAGTGGAGGAAGGACTAGCGCACAGCCCAAACACACTCACAGCTTGCTTACAATCTCATTCATATATCATGCATTCGTCACATCAAACCACTAGTAAAGTCTATAACTTTACTACACATAATCATGGAAAGAAACATCAATGCATATGGAGTCAAACAAAATAAAACATTCTCTCTTTCCTTGAACTTCACAAAACCATTTATCTAAATCATCATTAACTAACCCGGGTATAAATAGATTTCTACTTTACCTGGCCAGGTGATCTTAAACTATTCACGAATCACTGTCTTTCCTTTTCTTCTTTTTCTTTTCTTTTCTTTTCACTGTCACTTTCACAAACACCAGTCACGACACAACTGCTGGCACTGGTCAGGTTGGACTGCTGGCACTGGTCAGGTTAGACTGCTGGCACTGGTCAGGTTAGACCGCTGGCGTTGGTCAGGTCGGACTGCTGATGAAAGTGGCGCTGCCAGGTATGAGGTCGAACCCCGGTTCAGATTGAACAGTGACTATCAGACATCGATCTGTTCTCCTTTCTTTCTTCCTGCATTAACGCATTGCACTCTCTCTCTCTTCTAGTCTGCTTTATCAAATGGACATGGTTGTTTTTTTTTCTTTTTCTTTTTTTTCTCTTCATCCGTCAGCAACTCTCTCTCTCTCACATCTCACCTTAGTCCTTCCTCTGCAGACTTTATCTAGTGCTAATGCTTCAACTCGGTTCTGTTCACTCCTCTCATCTCTCTGCCTTTCTCTCATGCAGAGCCTACACCCAGAACCTCTTCCTCTCTGTCTGTCTGTTCGTTCTCTCTTCTCCTCTCTCGTTCTCTCACTCTCACATCTTTCTTATCCCGTTCCGATCTGTCAAAAGGGCGAGTACCATTGGTCAGAATTTTTCCCGCCTCGTAAAAGGTCACCTCCCTCCTAATTCCATTGGACGTTCAAATCGTCAAGTCACATCTACCGGCCTTGCTCTCTGTGGTGGTCAATGGGTCATTTAATTAATTAGCTTAATTTTACCCCCACAGACCTGTTTACCCCCTTGGCTACCCAAGTGTAATCCCAAATACTGAAAAGTGTAATCTTATGGGGGAAAAGTGTAATCGAAGGCGCAAAGCGCCGAGATAGCTAGGGGGGGTCCGGGGCATGCCCCCCGGAAAATTTTTTGGGGGGAAGCAAAATGGTGCAATCTGGTGCACATTCTGGTGCACATTCTAAGGTTAAATTTCATCCTTATGACCATGAAAATTCAACTCAAAATATAACAAAAACAAATTAAAACTCACCAACTGCCATTGGAACCACTTTACTTGGTCAAAGGATGTCTGCCAAGTTGGAGGATACCAAATAAATAATGTATTTAAAATTATAAAAAAAACACACACACACATCTGAAGTCTTCAGAAAGTCCCCTTGTGTACAAATCCTGGAAGCAAATGTTCTCACACAAATACACAATCAGTCACTCTGCCAGTGCCTCCACCCCCACTGCAAGCATGAAAAAAGAGAGAAAAAAAAAAGAGAGAGAGAGAGCCAGAATCATCATGCTTGCTCTGGATCATGAAATTCGCGATAGATTTCTGCTTTCCAGCTGCTTCAATGAACTGCTTGTGAGAAGCCGTGCCCACATGTCTCTTACAATCGAACATTCTGCCATGTTCACAGCTGAAGTCCGACTTGCATATGCTACAATGCACATATCCCGGCCCTTTTCTTGATGGGAAAAGACAGTTATACTTGTCATGGTATACCTGGCGGTATTTTTGAGTAACTCGTGCCTTTTTTGGTTTCTCAGGAACTGTTTCTTCCATAACACGGCAATCAGAATCGTCGTCTGTCTCATGCTGAGCACGCTTTGACGCCATCTTTGATAATGATGTCAACCCCGCGAAAGTTATCTCCCTTACTAAAACGTTCAACCTCATGCCTGCCCGCAATGCTGGCTTTCGGTTACACTGATATGAAGGAATAACTGAACACTGTAACTTTCGCAGGCGGCACAGTGAGTGAACGGGCCATCGCGTTGTTGAACCGACGAGAATGACTGCTTTCGAAAAGTGTAGTTTTGGCGATCCGGTGGCGGAATTTAATGTTTGAAGGCGTAATGGCGTAATTGGAGGTTTGAAATCGTGATTTATTACGCCAAAGGCGTAAAGTAAACAGGTCTGCCCCCACCACACAATACCTTCCCCCTTCCTACTTCAACCTGCGACGTCTGGCTTAACTATGGGCGCTGGTCGCAAATTGGCTAGATCAGTCTGACCCAGGCGCCGAGACCCGTCTGGCCAGACTATCGAGACGTCTGCCCAGCCACTTAGTCTGTCTGCTGGACAGTGCTGTCTCCGTGGAGCCTCTCCGCTGTGCCTAATTGGCTGACGCGACACCTTAAGTCGTCTGCCTGGACACCAGGATATTTGAGTTGGAGCTTATGTCCAAACAAATGGCTGGCGACTGACCACGCTTTGGTTTTTCTTTTTCTGTCCGTGACAATTTCCCCTTGCAAAAGGACTATGCTCAGCATTGTCTCAAAACAACGGTACAAAAAGACAACAACCGAATTTGCTGACACCACAGCTACACGTGCAAGGTTTTGCAAAATATTTTACAACAAACGGTTTACAAATTATAAGATATATCATTAGTGAATATCACCCATGGGTTATCATTGACGTGCGCTTTTGCCCCTTTTTTTCGACTCATTTTCTGATAACCTCTGTGCGCACCTATGCAATCCCTTACCTGCGGATTTGCTACATCTTCTCTTCACAACTATTATGAAAAGCACAATCTAATATGACCACGATCCATGACACCTCACTGAGGAATCTCCATCCTCACTTATCGCAAACAGTGAATTACTACACAAGCGACTGTATGCTCCAACATAACCACATTTACATGAACAAGTCTCACAAAGAAAATATGAACCATAGCCAAATGGGAATGAACCCATATCCACTCAACATAACTGTAATCAACACATATTATCAACAAAGCACCCCGGATATGACTGACTTCCTCTGAGTTGCAGCTTGCTAGACTACACGGCTCTTAAATAGTCAGCTCCGACATTCTGTCGACCTGGGATTGTACTGGACTCGATACCTGTAGGGCTGCAGTGCCATTGCCCAGCGCAGCACCCTGCTGTTTTTCAGCTGCGCCTCCTGCAGGAATTTGAGTGGTTGATGATCCGTCTCGATCACGAACTCTTTCCCATACAAGTATTTGTGAAATTTCTGCACGGCCCACACGACAGCCAAACACTCCTTCTCTACAGTTGCGTACCTTCTTCACACTTCGTCAGCTTCCTGCTAGCATACCTCACAGGAACTCGACCCCTTCGTGCTCCTGCAACAATACTGCACCTATCCCACCACCTGATGCGTCCGTACGCAACAGAAACGGTTTCGACATATCAGGTAGCTTCAAGATGGGACGGGAACCTAGTCGTTCTAGCACTGTCTGCAGTGCTTGCTCTGCAGCGTCTGACCACTCGACCACTGCCGGTTTCCCTGCCTTGACCAAATCACTGAGAGGACTCGTGATTGCTGCAAAATTTGGAACAAACTCCCTGTAGAAGCCAATAAAACCTAGCAGACTCCTGACTTCTGTCTTGGTCTTTGGTCTCTCTGAATTCATCATCTTCTCCACCTTTCCCTTTTCTGGCTGCTTTGTGTCGCCTCCAACAACAAAACCTAGGAACTCCAGGCTTGGAAAACCAATCTGGCACTTTGTTGGTCTGGCTGTGAGATTGGCTTGTCTCAACCTCTCTAAAACTGCTCCTAGCTGCCTCATATGCTCCTCCCATGTCTCAGATGCTATCAGAATGTCATCCATGAAATTCACTACGCCTTCCAAACCCGTCAATAACTTCCTCCTGTCTCCTACTGTCTAGCCCTTCATACAGTGACACATCCCTGTATGACTCTTCTCCTGGAAACTCGGGAAACAAAATCTCACCTTCTTCTGCTGGGTCTCACGCTGAATTTATATTTGCGGAGCAAATTCGCATGGAAAAGTTTGGTTTCCCATTCACATCAATTCGGTAATCCTGATCTACCTTTTCAATGATGGTGAATGGTCCTTTCAATGCATCAGCAGCTTGTTGTGATCCGTGGGAAGCAGTAACAGGACTTGATCTCCCACCTTGAGGGATTGCTTCCTCACCTTCCTGTCATATTGCTTCTTCTGCACGACCCTAGCCTCCTGCAAACTTTCCCTTGCAACCTTACATGTCTCATACCTCTGCCCACCTTTGGAACAGGGGCGAGATTGGGCAATCAGATCAACAGTCTCTCTCCTGACTGGTGTGTCAATTAACGGGGGATGTTTAAGAGGTGCTTCCTCTTCACCCCTTGTGGCTGACCTTTGACCACATCACATTGACATGCAGAACGCTTATGTCTGCCATTGCCCTGGCCAATGAAAATCATCAAAGATTCGGTCAGCTGTTTTGCTGGTGCCGAGATGACCCGCCATGAGCGACTCGTGGACCCACTGACATGACAGTGTCACGATAACATGCTGGTACCTCTAACTGAGTTGTCACCTACCTGTCTTCCCTTGGTAAACATCGGTACAACAACCCGCCTTTCACAGAAATTCTGTCTCACCTCCTCTAACCACTGTTTCTCTCCACCTCTTGCCAACTCCCAAGACTTCACGAGCGAAGGGTCTTGTTCCTGCGCTGCCCTAATACTCATCAGGCGACAATCTATGCCTGACTTCCTAGCTGGAACGACTAACGGTTTATCAACCTTTTCCTCCTTCTTGCTCCGTGTTTGAACTGCTGCCCCTGTAGCAGTCAACAACTCAGGATCCCCTGGATCCCTTGCACCTGGAATATTTCCAATGATCAAATCATAAAGGGGTTTCTCCATCACCAGCGCAGACAACTCGCCTGAGAAGTAAGGGGTACGTACTTCTATCTTGGCAACTGGGAACTCCCTCACAGTGCCATCGATTAGAGTACAGGTCTGGATTTGCCCTGTCAAATCCCTTTCTCGACCAGCGTTGTTCTTACCACACCACATGAACAACCAGTGTCTCGTAACACTTTCACCTTCTGCTGGCCAATCCACCCTTCTTCCACTGGTAACGAACCACTCAGCCTAGTGCCTCCATCCCTGACACTGACTGCTGTCCAGTACTAGCCATAGGCCGCACTCTACCCGACCCTTATCCACTCTTGCAAGGCTGCTGCCTTCTGGAACCTCATGCGACAATCCCTCGTCACATGTCCCTTCTTGTGACAAAATGAAACACCTATTGTCCTTTGCCCTTCCTTCTGCCCCACCACTGGGTTTGCAGACTTTGCAGAAAACTCCCCTAGTCTCCTTGCACTCTTTTCACCGGTGCCTGGCACCTGTTTCTCCTGCACCTTAGTGCCCAAACGTGCCTCCCTGTACACCTCTGCTAACTTCAGCAACTCCCCTGCTGTCTCTGGCTGTCTCTCTTTCAATGTATAGTTAACTCAGGGCCGCAACTGACCAAAATCTGTTCTTTCATAACAGCTCTTTCAGTTCAGCGAACTCCCTTTTTTGTACCACTCAGCTCTAACCACTTCTCAAAAATAGTGATCTAACCGTGCACCAAACTGAGTGTTACGTTTCACCTGCTTGTAATCTAGCTGATCGAAACCTTCTTTCTGAACCCCTCCTCTGTGAGGTCAAATCCCTTCATTAAAGACTCCTTCACAGCACCAAATCAGATTGTTGGTCTGCTGGTAACGCAGTGAAAATCTGTAATGCCTTACCCGTCAATAGCGCTGACAAAATGACTGCCACTCTTCTGAAGGCCAACCTGACTCGTAGCGAACGTTTCAAAAACGACTGATGTACGCATCAATCGAATCTGATCCTTCCGAGAATTTTGGCAACTTTGGTCGGGGGGCATAACTGCGCACAGGTCACTGGAAACTGAACTACTATCATCGGTGGTCTCCCTCTGTGTTCTCACTTTTTCTAACTCTAACTGAATCCTTAACTTTTCTGTTTCCTGCTTTATTCTTTCTGTTTCCTGCGTTTCCCTAGCCTGATTATCATTAGCCTGAATCCTTAATTTTTCTATTTCTTGCGCTTCTACTGCGACACGGCGTCTTTCCGCTCGATCATCTCTTTCCTCTTTTGTTGGGCTTCAACGAATGCTCGCAACTCTTCTCCCGAGTAGCCTAAATCACGAGCGACGCTCACAAGTTGTTCAATAGGGGTGTTCTTTTCGTCCGCCATTTTCTCTTTTATTTTTGAACAGATTTTATTACTACGACAGCCAAACTGGTGGTTACCGACACGAGTGACGTAATAGCACAATCCTATGAATAATATTAGCTTGGGACAACGTAATTAGTTTTTATAAGACGCCTAGCGCCTGACCCAACTATGAGAGCGAATTATAGGCAATCTGTGCGAAATAAGTACTCTGGGGCTGAATGCCAAGCCTAGTGTTAACTATCTTGGAAGCAATGCCAAGCTAGTATTTAACTATCTTGGAAACATACAGTAAGACACAACTTTGCCTTAGGATTACAATACTTGAATCCCACCCAGCTTCCTCTCTGAGAAGTTGAACAATTATAATAAATGGGCCAGAATATCTGGCAGGCTCGCCAATAAATTGTCAACCTCGGGTATGTCAGTGGAGGAAGGACTAGCGCACAGCCAAACACACTCACAGCTTGCTTACAATCTCATTCATATATCATGCATTCGTCACATCAAACACTAGTAAAGTCTATAACTTTACTACACATAATCATGGAAAGAAACATCAATGCATATGGAGTCAAACAAAATAAAACATTCTCTCTTTCCTTGAACTTCACAAAACCATTTATCTAATCATCATTAACTAAACCCGGGTATAAATAGATTTCTACTTTACCTGGCCAGGTGATCTTAAACTATTCACGAATCACTGTCTTTCCTTTTCTTCTTTTTCTTTTCTTTTCTTTTCACTGTCACTTTCACAAACACCAGTCACGACACAACTGCTGGCACTGGTCAGGTTGGACTGCTGGCACTGGTCAGGTTAGACTGCTGGCACTGGTCAGGTTAGACCGCTGGCGTTGGTCAGGTCGGACTGCTGATGAAAGTGGCGCTGCCAGGTATGAGGTCGAACCCGGTTCAGATTGAACAGTGACTATCAGACATCGATCTGTTCTCCTTTCTTTCTTCCTGCATTAACGCATTGCACTCTCTCTCTCTCTCTCTCTTCTTAGTCTGCTTTATCAAATGGACATGGTTGTTTTCTTTTCTTTTTCTTTTTTTTCTCTTCATCCGTCAGCAACTCTCTCTCTCTCACATCTCTCCTTAGTCCTTCCTCTGCGGGACTTTATCTAGTGCTAATGCTTCAACTCGGTTCTGTTCACTCCTCTCATCTCTCTGCCTTTCTCTCATGCAGAGCCTACACCAAAAACCTCTTCCTCTCTGTCTGTCTGTTCGTTCTCTCTTCTCCTCTCTCGTTCTCTCATTCTCACATCTTTCTATCCCGTTCCGATCTGTCAAAAGGGCGAGTACCATTGGTCAGAATTTTTCCCGCCTCGTAAAAGGTCACCTCCCTCCTAATTCCATTGGACGTTCAAATCGTCAAGTCACATCTACCGGCCTTGCTCTCTGTGGTGGTCAATGGGTCATTTAATTAATTAGCTTAATTTTACCCCCACCACACAATACCTTCCCCTTTCCTACTTCAACCTGTGACGTCTGGCTTAACTATGGGCGCTGGTCGCAAATTGGCTAGATCAGTCTGACCCAGGCGCCGAGACCCGTCTGGCCAGACCTATCGAGACGTCTGCCCAGCCACTTAGTCTGTCTGCTGGACAGTGCTGTCTCCGTGGAGCCTCTACGCTGTGCCTAATTGGCTGACGCGACACCTTAAGTCGTCTGCCTGGACACCAGGATATTTGAGTTGGAGCTTATGTCCAAACAAACTGGCTGGCGACTGACCACGACTTCGGTTTTTCTTTTTCTGTTCGTGACAATGATAATGATAATGCCGATATCATTGGTAATAAAGCTAATGACGATGATACAAATATTGAAAAACTAAAGAGGACTACTACCACTGTTGGTGATAGTATGACTATAGCAGCTGTAGCAAAAAAACAAAGATGGCTGAAGGTGGGAAGAATCGCATCATACATCAGCGTGACGAGATAAAACTCTGCAGTGCTGAGAGAGATGGTGGGGAGGGGAGGCGGGTGGGGTGGAGGGGTCATACTTGAGTGGAGCAGGTGGGGTTGTCTTGTTCGAGCTCGTGGGTGTGTGTCCGGGTGGGGGTGGGGATGGAAGTGAGGGTGAAGGTGCGGGGTGGTGGAGGGAAGAGGCATCAGAGGGGCATTGGAGGAGATTTGTCAGGTAACATCACCTCGTGCACGTCAAATGGCATCGACTTTTGGTCCTCAAAACATTCCTGATTTTTACTTCTCTTCATTCCCTTTAATGCATATAGAAACACGCACGCGCACATATGTGCGCGCGCACACACACGTACGCACGCACGCGCGCGCACGCACACACACGGACAACAACCAAAACACAGTAATCAAATAGATTCATTTTGTTGAGCGAACCATTCGAAAATAACTTTTTACTATTAAAGAGCTGATACATATACTGATAAACTGAAAAAAAGATGAAAAGCCAGAAAGAAAACAGATGCAAAATAAATATCCATGAAACTCGATGGTCTTACTTTTGTCGAAAACTACATTTGTTGTAAAGTCACAGAGAAAAAAAAAAGCAAATATTTTGTATTTACTTTCTTGAGTAGCATTAACGACATCATCATCATCATCATCATCATCATCGTCATCATCAACAACAACAACAACAACAACAACAACAACAACAACAACAACAACAACAACAACAACAACAACAACAACGTAACCCTACTTCCCTGAATTCCTGCATCAGCAACCTGGAATCTTCGTAAGAAGGCCGATGCTTCATCTTAAAGGATAACAAGTTTAACCGAAAACAGAAGAATGTGAAAGAGCGACATTTTTGCAGCGTTATTCCCCACTGCTTCCTGCGATGATCCAAGTAAGCACAATCGCATACAGCGTGGCAGATCTGGTGCAATCGATGCGAACGTGGAACCCAGACGTTCTGCCAATTACCATAAAGGAGGTAGAAAGATTTGTTTTTTTAAAAGGACATAACACCCACCAAACTCACCACTTCAACGCGTCCCCCTCCTCCCCCTTGCCCCGATCCTCACCCCGTTCACCAGAACTAGCGAACCTCTGACACAGAGGAGCACACTCACCTTCCACGGGTGGACCTCTGACACAGAGGAGCACACTCACCTTCCACGGGTGGACCTCTGACACAGAGGAGCACACTCACCTTCCACGGGACCTGGTGACCTCTGACACAGAGGAGCACACTCACCTTCCACGGGTGGACCTCTGACACAGAGGAGCACACTCACCTTCCACGGGTGGACCTCTGACACAGAGGAGCACATCACCTTCACGGGTGGACCTCTGACACGAGGAGCACACTCACCTTCCACGGGTGATGTTGACCATGTACTCGGTGTGGAAGTCCACTACCGCCTGGAGCTCTCCAGGCGGGGTCTTGATCACGGCGTCCGGGACGTTCTTCTCCACCCCCCACAGGATGGAGTGGGCGCGCACCTTGATCCTGGTCACAGTCCGCAGGTAAAGTCTCTTCATTTTGCCAGGGAGCAATTTGTTTCTCTGAGACAGACGCAGGTGTGTGTGTGGGGGGTCGGGGAGGGTGGGGTGGGGGGTGGGGTTGTTCTGGACCATACATCAAAGGCCCATGTTGCAGTACGACATATCGCTACACGACTAAAAAAAACCAAAAACCAACCTGTTTCCTGTCTCGTTCTGGCCATTTCCGTCTTATCACGGTAAAAGAAGCACAACATTTATTATTGGAATCCTCATATATTTGAGTCCACTGACAAGAGTTAAGCGTTGTTGGTTCCACGAGACCGAAGCATCCCTTTGTGCCCACGTCTCTTTGTGCCCAATGCCCAAGAAAGTGGTTAGGGTTAGGGTTAGGGTTAGGGTTAGGGGTTAGGGGTTAGGGTTAGGGTTAGGGATAGGGATAGGGTTAGGGATAGGGTTAGGGATAGGGTTAGGGTTAGGGTTAGGGATAGGGTTAGGGTTAGGGATAGGGTTAGGGTTAGGGTTAGGGTTAGGGTTAGGGATAGGGTTAGGGTTAGGGATAGGGTTAGGGTTAGGGTTAGGGTTAGGGTTAGACGTGGGCACAAACAGACGTGGGCACAAAGAGACGTGGGCACAAAGATACGTTCCCCACGAGACAATCCAGACAAACAGATGACACGACAAAACACGACGCATTTCAACCTCCTGGGTCTTCTTCAGCTGAAAAAAAAACCCCAGTCAGGACACCGAAAACGAAGAACAACATTTCTTTTTAAAATTTGCTTCAATTTCCGCCTTCAGTCACCTCGCTTTGAAACTGGAGTTACGCCTGTCCATGCTAGCCGTGTATGCTCACGCTGTTGCGACAAGTTGCTATAACATTTGAGGAAATGAATATGACAGAAAAAAAAAGGCTGCGTTGGTATATGCTGTACAGGCCGATTATGCCACTTGTAATATTCTGTGAAAAAATGTCTTCTCTTTCTCTCTCTCTCTCTGCCACTTGAAATATAACGTGAAAAAAATGTGCTCTCTGTCGGTCTCTCTCTGTCTCTGCCTGCCTGTCTGTCTCCCCTCTCTCAAAAATAAAATAAAATTAGACTGCGTTGGTAGATGCTAGGCAAACAAATTATGCCACTTGTATTACAATATGAAAAATGCGCGCTCTCTCTCTCTCCTAATTGTATTATAATGTGAAAAATGCGTGCGCTCTCTCTTGTTACCACCTGTATCATAATTTGAAAATTGTGTACTCTCTCTCTCTCTCTCTCTCTCTGTTTCTCTGCCATTTGTATCATGATGTGAAAATTGCACTCTCTCTCTGTCTCTGCCACTTTTAATGTGAAAAATGTGCCATCTCTCTTTCTCTTTCAAAAATGTCAGAAAAAAAGGCTGCGTTGGTAGACCCTATACAAACAAATTATACCACTTGTCTTACAACGCGAAAAACGCACGCGCTCTCTCTCTCTACGACTTGTATTATAATGTGAAAAATATATAATCTCTCTCTCTTGTCACTTGTATTATAATGTAAAAAATTATCCGCGTGCGCGTGTGCGCGTGTGCGTGCGTTCGTGTGTGTGTGTGTGTGTGTGTGTGTGTGTGTGTGTGTGTGTGTGTGTGTGTGTTTGTGTGCCACTTGTATAAATACTATGATGTAAAAAATGTGCCATCTCTCTGTCTTTCTCTCTCTCAATAACAACAGAAAAATAGGCTACGGTGGTAGAGGCTTTACAAATAAATTATGCCACTTGTCTTATAACGTGAAAAATGCGCTCTCTCTCTGTCACCTGTATTATAATGTGAAAAATGTATACTCTCCCTCTCTGTCACTTGCATTATAATGTGAAAAATGTATACTCTCCCTCTCTGTCACTTGCATTATAATGTGAAAAATGTATACTCTCCCTCTCTATCACTTGCATTGTAATGTGAAAAATGTATACTCTCCCTCTCTGTCACTTGCAATATAATGCGAAAAATGTATACTCTCCCCGTCTGTCACCTGCATTATAATGTGAAGAATGTATACTCTCCCTCTCTGTCACTTGTATTACAATGTGAAAAATGTACACTCTCCCTCTCTGTCACTTGTATTATAATGTGAAAAATGTATACTCTCCCTCTCTATCACTTGCATTGTAATGTGAAAAATGTATACTCTCCCTCTCTGTCACTTGTATTATAATGTGAAAAATGTATACTCTCCCTCTCTATCACTTGCATTGTAATGTGAAAAATGTATACTCTCCCTCTCTGTCACTTGTATTATAATGTGAAAAATGTATACTCTCCCTCTCTATCACTTGCATTGTAATGTGAAAAATGTATACTCTCCCTCTTGCATTGTAATGTGAAAAGTCTATACTCTCCCTCCCTGTCACTTGTATTATAATGTGAAAAACCTATACTCTCCCTGTCTGTCACTTGTATTATAATGTGAAAAATGTATACTCTCCCTCCCTGTCACTTGTATTATAATGTGAAAATGCATACTCTCCCTCTCTGTCACTTGCATTATAATGTGAAAAAATGCATATCTCCCCTCCTGTCACTTGCATTATAATGTGAGAAAAATGCTTACTTCCCTCTCTGTCACTTGTATTATAATGTGGAAAAATGTATACTCTCCCTCTCTGTCACTTGCATTTATAATGTGAAAATGCTTACTTCCCTCACTGTCACTTGTATTATAATGTGAAACAAGGTACACTATCCCTCTCTGTCACTTGCATTATAATGTGAAAAATGCTACTTCCCCCCTGGCACTTGCTTATAATGTGAAATTGCCATTTCTCTCCCTCCCTGTCACCTTGTATTATAATGTGAAAAAAATGTATACTCTCACTCCCTGTCATTGGATTCTAATGTGAAAAATGTTCTCCTCTCTTGCCTGTCCACTTGTTTATTATAATGTGATAGAAAACGTCCGTCTGTCTGTCTGACTGTCTATTCCTTTCACTCTTGCTCCTCCCCGCACCTCTTTTTCCTTTTCAGTAACTAAACCCCTGGACTTACCCATGTTCACGAAGCCTTTGTCCAGCCCTCCAAGAGCGTTCGCTGAATGAAGTTAGGCTCGAACTAACATAAAAACAAAAGAAGAAAAAGAAAAACATGAACGAGTCCGGGAACCATCTGCATCCGTTGGTCGTTGTCGTCATTTGGTTTTCGGTCGTCCAATGTCAGGTTCATAACGAAAAATGTATCTGTATGAATTTATGTGTGTGCCGTGTGTGTGTGTGGTGTGCGTGTGGTGTGTGATGTGTGTGTAGTTGTGTGTGTGTGTGTGCGTGTGTGTGTGTGTGGTTGTGTAGTGTGTGTGTGTGTGTTAGTTAGTTAGTTAGTCTTCAATTCTAAACGTTTCTGTTAACTTTAAGTGATATTAGGACCAAATATTGCAGAAATAGGTGATGAGAGAAATGGAAAATAGTGTATATTGCAAAGTGGTTGTGTGTGTGTGTTGTGTGTGTGTGTGGTGTGTGTGTGGTGTGTGTGTGTGTGTGCGTGTGTGCCTCGTGTGTGTGCGTGTGTGCTCGTGCGTGTACGTTGCATACTTGTGCATTCTCCCCCCCCCCCTCTGTGTGTGTTGTGTGTGTGTGTGTTGTGTGTGTGTGTGTTGTGTGTGTGTGTGTGTGTGTGCGTGCGTGCGCTGCGTGCATGTGTGGTGCCGTTTGGTGCTTGCGGCCCAGCGTGGCATGTGTGTTCATGGGAGTGTGTGTGTGTGTGGTGTGTGTGTGGTGTGTGAGTTGTGTGTGTTTGTGTGTGTGTTGTGGTGAGTGTGTGTGGTGCGTGCGTGCGTGCGTGGTGCGTGCGTGCGTGCGTGCGCGCGCGCTTTGGTGTGTGTGTGTGTTGTGTGTTGTCTTTTTCATCTTGTCAACACGAAACAGTAAATGAATGACTGTCACGCACGAACTGACTCAGGTCGCCTCAGTGGGTCAATTGTGGAGTGTGGGCCCTCCCGTGCAGGTGGCAGTGACGTGAAGTGCGGGGAATCTGCCGGGGAATGTGCTTACCTGGTTAACTCTTGGAGGGAGGGAGGGAGGAGGTTGTCAAGCTCGTCGGAATAGTGGAAGTTTACGTGTGTAACTAACGCTCGTGAAACTGGAGTTCTTCGATGTGTCGGGGAATTCCTTGAATGTGGAGTGTGTCTTGTGCGTTCGAAGGTGAACTCGGAGTGTCGTGGTGTGTCTGCAAGTTAGTACGATCTGGTGCGTTATCCACGAAAGGGTTGGCGTTGGCTCGTGCTCAGGGTTGTTCCTGCCGTTTGGGGCAGGGTTGGTGGTATGCCCTCGACCTGACTTTTGAATGTTTGGTACAGGTTGAAGCCTGTCGAGGTTTTCGTTGTTCAGCGACGGGTTCTGGCACGTCCAGGGCCGTTGGCTTGTTTCTGGCAGTGTGGTCCGGCCGGACTGAGGGTTGTCGTCCAGTGTGTCGTCCGCGTCTTTGACTGTCGGTGTTTGGTGTTCAGGCCCGGGTTCTGCACGTTACCAGGGGGTTGGCTGTCTGGCGGTTGTTCCCGGCGACTGAGGGTGGCGTCCATTGTGTGAGTCGGTCCTGTTGTTGTCTAAGGTGAGGGGGTTGTAGTTATAAAGTAGGCGGAAATTTTGGAGGGCTGTGTAGTTGGTTGTTTTGTAGATATCATGGTTTCATCAAATTTTGTGTTTCCGTCCCCGGAACGGGGGAGGATTTTTTCCTTTTAATTTGATTTTTATTAACAAGATTCTTTTATGTGGAATTTGGCTATGAGGAGGTGATTTAAACGCTGCGGAAGTTTGAAAAGAGAAGGAGAAATATTATTTGAATTAAGGTCGAGGAAAAAAAAACCCCGTAAATCTGGGAATGAAATGTGCGTTGCGGTTTCTACACGGATACATTTAGGTGAATTGTGTTACAGGGTATTGATGCGCTAAGCATATGTTTATATGGAGTGGTCGCTGGTTGATACAAGGAATATCGGTTTTAAGTTTGATAAAGATTTTGGTTTTTTTCTGAGAGTGTCGTTGGTATCGGAGGACGGAGGAACTTTTAATATAAAAAGAGGAGTGAGACTGTCACGCGGTGCGTGCCAGGTACGGAGGGCGACTGCATGTGATGTGTCTGGGCGTTTTTGTGTGAGGTTTATCGATAGGTGAGGGTGGTGTACTCGGGGTAAGACACGTTATGTAGAAGTCACTTTTGGTGTTTGTGCTCGGAACAACACCAGGGTGGATGGGGCGGAAAGGAAAATTAAGGGGTCATTATATTTATATAAGAATTGTTTCTCTTTTTTTAAATTATTGTTAAGATTTGCAGTGTGAATTCATGGATTGTGTTACTTGGTATAGGTTATTACGATTGGAAATAGAAGAGGAAAAATAGCAGATGATAATAATAAAGGTGTTAAGATATTTAGGGAATTGTGCTCAGAAGCTACATTGGATGTGTATATATGTATATGGTTGTTTTAGTCGACGGTGGTGCCTCAGTATTCAAAGATGTTTTCCGCAGCATTGTGGTGTCGGTAGACAATGTATAGCAGCGTCGGAAATCCTTGTCGAGCTTATGTAATTGGTGATTGTCATAGTGCTTGATAAATTTTTGATGACATTTGTAGAATTGTGATTGTGCTGCTAGGAAATTAGGATACCCGGGTTCAATTCTATTAGTTTGGTTTTGCTTGAAATGTGTTTGAGCTATTAAGCATGTTATGAGTAATCGATCCTGAATTGTGACCGGTACTGTCGTCACTAACGGTTCGGATTGTTCGTTTGTTCGTTGCAGTGAATATGATTTATAATCTTATTGAATCATTGTCTTGGAGACCTCGATGGGAAATGAAGTCGTGGGGATGTAATTCAGATAGTGTAATCACTTTTATGAAGGAATGGTTATAATTATGTTGTGGCTGTTGATGGAAGTGGAAGTCAATGAAATTGGTTTACATGTGTAATGGAACATTTCTGGTGTGTGAGAGAATTTTGATGTCAGGTGGCTGGTTGTATAGTATGATTTAAAATTCCAATTAGCTGTCGCACTTTGGGTTGTGATCATGATAAACACTGAGATTCATTTACTTTAGTGAAGCAACAAATAAGTATAACTGTATTCTTCTGTGGTAGTAAGACATTTCCTTTTGCACAGGGTTCCGGCGAGTTTTGTGTACCTCCCCTACACGGCAAATCCGTGAGGGTCGGCTCTGGTGGTGGGAGAGTTGGCCCGCCATCCCCACTGTCATCCCTGCCACTTCTCTGCCGGAGTGGAGACGCACCGGAGCCGGCCAGGATGCGTTCCGGTCGGGACGTCATCTCTCTTCCACAGTCCGAGGGTGTGGCAGTTCCTCTGACTTCAACTGTCTCGTCAGGGTGGCAAGCGTCTTGAGGGCCACCGCAGTATTCATCAGCGTGTGACTCGCGGGTGTGGTTGGTGCCGGTAGGGAGGGAACCGCGTTCTTCGACGTGTCAAAACGTATGTATCTCATAACGTCATTTTAGGCCT
>CM031608.1:6529892-6537392 GCA_018398815.1 Conus ventricosus
AAAAAAAAAAAAAGTTTTCTATTTGTACCCTCGGGGTTTGAGAAAAAAAAAAGTTTTCTATTTGACCCTCAAGGTTTGAGGAAGAAAAAAAAGTTTTTCCTATTTGCCCCTAAAGGGGTTTGGGGGAAGGGGAAAAAAAAAGAAAAGTTTTTTATTGATTGTGTAAATATTTGCATTTGTTGTTGTTTTTGTTTTTCCCTATATTTTTTTTGGGGTGGTTGACTTTTTTTTTGGTTGCTCTACCCTTTAAGGGTTTTTTTTTTTTTGGTAGGATTTCTTTTGACCCTTCCCCCCTCGGGACCGATAGCCCACCCCCCTTTTTCCGAACCGGCAGCAAGGGGCAGGGCTTAGAGTCTTTTTCCTTCCCCAAAGGGGTTTAGAATTTTTGCCCCTTTTTTCCCCGGGGACTGAAACCCCCAACCTTTTTCCTGCTTTACGGGGGAATGGCTTTGGGGAGTCAATACCTTCCCCCTTCCAAAATACATTTCTTTCCTTTCCTATTTTTTTCATTTTGTTTTTTTCCCCTTGCCCTCAGGTGGGGATAAATTTTCCCTGCACGCTAATAGTGTAGTGTGGATTATTACCGCTCACCCAAATAAACACTTTATTTTTTTGATTATTTTTTTTTTCTGGTGTGGTGCGGATTTTTTGATTTTGGGGTGAATGTGCTTTTAAAATTTTGATTGTTTATTATTTTGCATTATTGCGTAGTGTTGTGTATATTGTGAGTGTTTGTTTTTTTCCCCCCTCCAGTTTCACGGGGGCCCCGTGCCACTAGGTGCTGTCTAAGGTTTCTTTGCTTTTTTCTTGTTTTCGCCACTTTCCGGCCTGTGTATCCTTTCTTTTCCCTTTTCACCCCTTTTTCAAAACCTCTTAAACCTTTCTCCCAATAAGCTCCTATCTATTTTTTTTTCAAAAATTTCATTTTTTTGGGTAGGTTTTGCATTTGTGTTTTTTTTCCCCTCTTTTTAATTGTTTTGCTTCCATTTGTTTTGTAAATTTATATTCATTTATCGTATAAGGGGTGCTTTTTTTTGTAAATTCATTTGAAATTAAGAAAGAAAGAAAGACTGACAAAAGAACATTTAAGAACAAAATTTAAAAAGAATTTATTTTCAAAAAACTTTTGGGGTTTTTTTTTTTTTTCCCTTTTCTTGGGAAAAAACCCGATTTGCATTGAACTTCTTTTTTTTGAAAATTTCCCAAAATTGATAGCAGTTGCAATTATTTTTTGGAAAAATACTTTCCCTTGGTTTTCATACTACCCTTTTAAGTAACTGTTTTCTTTTTATTGGGAAATTAAATTTCTTTTTTTTGTAATACTATACTTCTTTGGGGAAACTATAACACATTTAATCCCTTTTTTTTTATTCATACGAAATTTTTTGGTTATATCGTTGACGGTTCATTAGGATGTTTTGATAAATGTTAAAAAAGGGGAACGCGGGGGTTTTGATGGAAAAAACTTGCTAACAGGGCAACAATGCAAAATGGGGCAGACGGGCTAAGAGAAAGGAAGAAAGCAAAGAAACTAAAATGAAGAAAGGAAACTAGAAAGAGAAGAAAATAAAAACGAGGAAGCAAAGCTGAAGAAAATAGTCCAAGGGAAATTGAAGTTGAAGAAAAAAGACTACAGAGGGAAGCAAAGCTAAAGAAATAGACTACAGAGGAACTGAAATTGAAGAAAAAAGACTACGAGGGAAGCTAAGATAAAGAACGTAAATTTAATTTTACATTTAGAACAAGACTGATGCTGAAATTAAAAAAAAACAGCATAAAAGAAAACCTCCACCAGTTCCCCTGTCGGTTCCGCAGCCGCCCCCAAACCCAAAAAGGGGCATATATTCCAAATTGCCACCTTTCGGGGAAAAAAGGGATACAAGATAGTTTTTTTCGCTTTGAAAGTACGCACGTCTTGGGGTTGGGCCAAAAAGAAAAGTGGACATTGAATTTGCGTCGTTGTTTAAGGAAACGCTTTGACACTGTACCACCACTTGCAGCGAAAAAAAAATTTAATTTGGGATCAGTTGAAAGAAGAACTCCCAAGAAATTTCAATGTTCCTGCGATCGTTTTCACGAACGTTTCCTTTCTGTGCCCCTGAAAAAGGAGAATCGTTTCCGTCGTTTCTGATCCAGATCATTTTTGGGGAGAGGGATCATTTATCTAAAACGAAAAAAACTTTTCAATCACTGGAATTTTCTTCTTGGGGAACAATTTTTCCCAACGTAGCAAAGATCGGGCCCCACTTTCCTTAAAAAAAAGGAAAATTTGAAAACGTGGGGGAAAATGTGTCAAGGCTATAGTATTGTTTCGCTCACCCCAGAAAAGGGGCGTGGCTGGGAAAAGGAAAATTTTTCCATCTTTGATCTCAGCGTCATGTACTATCCCATCAGGACGGGAAGTTACGGGAAAGGAAACGGGGTCATTTTTGAGTCCTCAAGGATATACCACCAGGAAGGGACAGGGATCTTTCCGGGTTCGAGTGATTTCGTCAATACCTACTCCCCCCCCCGCCGGGAAAGACCCGTTACCCTCAGAAAACGTCCGAGGTCTGGACAACGACCACCACGTAGACCTTTTGGGCCAGTTCGGGGGACAAAACAAAATTTCACAAAATCATCGGCTGCCGTCAAAAATGCGAGTTTCTTTTTGATGGCAATTCCATTTGGGGAAAAATTGCCCTTTTCAAACCAAATGTTTCAAAACCCGCATTAGTCCCACGATTGTGAAAAAGGGCCCCCTTGTTTTGGCACCAATCAATCTTTTTAAAGGCTGGTTTTGAAAAGGGAGCCAAAAAAGGTTTTGGGGCTTCGGTTTTGCGAGACACTGGTGCACCACTCGGGACGGAAACTTCGGCTTCAAACCAGTATCTCAACACTGTCCCAAAAGGGAGGGCGTTTGGAGGGAAGATTGAAACTTTCCGCTGGCGAAATTTCAGTCGATCACCGTACTACCCCCGGGTTTTCTTTCCGCCTGTGTCCTTTTAAACCCAGTCGCGACTTGATCTTGGGCAATTTGCCAGGGGCGCTACAGTACAAAAGGGGGTGCTGGGGGACGTTTATTCTTGTCTTGAGACCAATCAGACACATAGACAGGGGGGGCTCAAAGCCGCTAAAAGTCCAAAAATGGATGAACTCCGATTCCCCGATATTTAAAAGAAAAGCAGGGGAAAAAACAGACGCGGGCTAAAATTCTGCGCTAAACAACGTCACTACGTACAAACGGCAAACCAACGACAACTGGACTCTACATTCTCTACGGGGGTGTACCGGGCAGGGCAACAACGGTTTTGGTTTCCAAAACCCCTTTGGAGACGGGGTACAAAACCGGGTCAAAGAAGCATTGTTCGCTGGTCACTGTGGGGTCAAAAAATCAAAAAAGTTCTTTATTTTTTTATTTGGCCAGGGTCACAAAGAATAAAAGAATACTGCCCCTTCATTTACATCGCCAAAAAACACTCAGAAAGGGGCGCGTCCAGGGCACCTTTGCACAAAATGCCTCATTTTCCCTTCCATTTTGAAGGGGCATTTATCTTTTGGGCCTTTACCACTGTCTTTTTCCGGGTACGCATAATTGACTTTGGGGGATACAGGGCAAGGGACCAAAACGATTCCACTGAAGAAAAAAATACAGGGCTGTCCCTGAAAACTTTAACTTGCAATTTTTTTCCCGGGGGGTCTTCCAGCGAAATTTTCTTTGGATGTGGAACGCAATTTCATTTCTGAACCAGAGAGAAATTTACAGACTGTTTTTTCAACTCTTCCATTTCAACCACCCATATCACCCCCCAAAGAAAGGGATGGTTAACGTTTCAATGGAACGTTTTTAAAACCATTTTGAAAGTTCAAGGCAAGAGCCCCGGAATGGGATCGTTTCATACCGGGTTTGCTTTTTGCATACAGGGGAAAAACCGAACGAAACGCTGGGTTTTTCACCATTTGACTTCTTTTCGGACACTCACCAAGGGGTCCCTTTTCACGAGACACAATGGAGAAAAAGACGGACATACCTGACAGAAAACTGTTTACCAAAAACGTTTAGAACGCATAATCGTTGAAGGATGCATGGACTTGCTCAACAGCCTGATAAAAAACAGATGTGTACAAGGGCTTTGCAACAAAAAACAAAGGGAAAGTTCCTTTATTAGGGATAAAGTTCTTTTATTACCACTATGAACAAACAACTTCGTGTTTGGGAAGGGTCCTTTTTCGGTGTCAAAAACTTTCTGCAGTAAATTAAAGATCAAAAAGGGAAACACTGAAAGGTATTTCAGTAATGTTGAAGAAGTAGTTGAAAGTACAAATGTTCCATCAACCCAGTCATTGAAAGGTATTCCTGTGCAGAAAATATTTCAACATGACAGCATTATCAGTGAAATTTGTACCCAATGTAACTACAAGGGCAGATCAAAGGTTATAAAACAGCAAAGGATTTAACATCTATCCTTTCAAAGATTTGTACCCCTTCCCATTCTGTCTATCAAAGGTGAAACCTAGAGGGGTGGTTCTGTCAAAAGAGTCTACATCAAACAGAACAGCTCAAAGACATTTTGAAAGACTTTCATGATGTGTTGACGGATACCCCAGTACAGTAACTGGGATTGAACCCCATAGTATTCATTTCTTTTGAAAAACCATGCGAACCAACCATAACCCCCCCCCATTTGCAAAAAAAAGGGGGTTGAGAGAGAAATCAAGTAAGCGGGTTTAAAGGATAGAACCTTTTACATCCCGTCACCACCGGGTTTTATTGGGGGACAAAACCAATGGATCGGGGCTTTCTGCATCGATTTCAGAAAAGTAAATAATCACTGTGTTTATCCGACCTATTCCAGACATTGAGGAAATTTTGTGTAGCTCCAAAGGGAAATTATTTTGTGAAAGTAACTTGATTGCAGGGAATTTCCCAATTTTCTGTTGAACCAGGCCGGAACACAAAATGCATGGCAGATTTTTTGTCACGGGCATGAATTCATGGACAAATGTAACGTCTTTAGGGAAAGACTTTTCCGTTTTTTTCTAATGATTTCGGTGTGATCACTTTGACAGTGCATTTTATGCACGACGATTTAAATCAAGTGGGATTTATCATAAATTTTCTTTTTGAAGGACAAAAAATTTTTACAAGCAAAAACTATTGATGTTTTATTATTACATATCATTTTTGCTTTATTCTTTTGTAAACAAAGAAAACTCATGTACATTTTTCTTAACTTGCTTTTTGAAGAGAATAATATGATGTGTATACAAATAACTCTTTAGAAATGTATATACACATTTTGATTTTGCAATGAACAAACCAATTGTTTTTCATTTGTCACGTCAACAATGGAAAGCATTGACTTTCAATGGCTATAACATTTCATGTGGGGAAAAAAATTTTTTAAATATTTTATTTGTTTACTGTCATTGAAAAAATTTAACTTGGGAATATCTCATTTTCATAGGGTTTTTTAAACACGGATTTAGACAAAGACAAGGGAAAAATGTGCTTTACATCTTAAAATATAAACACAATTTGTACTTTTAAATTTTTTAATACCCTATTTTTATCAATGTAATTTGTAAATTATTTTTTTGAGAAAAGGGGATCAATTTGAAATTTTTTTTAAAAAAGACGAAAGTTTTAAATATCTATTATGGTGGATCATGAAATTTATTCTATACTTATTTTTAATTTGGTGAATCTTGTGGATGGTTACACATTTTGAATTCAAGGGGAAGATGGTTTTTTGTGAAGTTGATACCCTTTTAAAAAAATTTTCTGGGGAAAATTTTTTCATCCAGGGGGGGGGGTCGGACGAGCCCACATCAAAGGGAGTGACGCTCCATCCATGGTTTTGTAATATGAATCATTTCCCCTGCCACAAATAAAGGGAAGAAATTCAGGGCTTGACTAGGGACGGGGGTCCCCAAAATAATTGGAGTATGACTCATTCAAGAAACAATGTGGTCAGGGTGAAAAATACCACTGTGTGATAGTTTTAAAAAGGGGGGTATGGTAAGGGCTGGTCAGTGTTTTGAACCCGAGTTTCACTCACTAGGGAAGGAAAAAGAATTATTTTAACCCACAGATGGGCCCAGAGACTCGAACCTGTAGGAGGTGGCCTCCTGCTGACCGTCATTACCAGGGAGCGATAATTTGGGGGAAAACTACAGGGGGGAAAAATTAAAAAAAAAAAAGAAAGAATCTATTTGAAAATTAAGAAGGTTTTTTTACACGAACCTTATTCGTGTTTCACCCTTTCACCCTCACCCGCACCCTTTTTTCCCTTTGCCTTTACCCTTCATCTTTCACCCCCTGAGGTGGGTTTAAGATGGCCATTTGGTGGGGAACACACTGGGGAGTTCAGCCCCAGCAGGGACCAACTCCAGGGGGAGGAGTTGAAGCTCGTCGTTTTTCAAGAGACAAATACTCCAGGAAAGAATCGAATTCGATCTCCAGGACAGGAAATTCGAGGGGGCAGTAATTGTCTCAAGAGACAGGGAATTGAGAAAGCGGAGAACTTTTACTGAGGCAGGGAGTCCTCAGTGATTACGGGGTTTTGATTCCCTGTCCGGATTTTTGGGTAACGGGGAAAGGAAGGGCCACGGGTTTAAAGAAAACGGAACTAGATTATTTTATCTCTGTGTGAGGAAGAACATGGTGAAGACTGTTTTTTTTTTCTCAGGGAAAGGAGAAACAGTGGGAAGATTGATTTGTCTCCCCACGGAGGAGAGATACAGGTCAAATTTTTTTTTTCCCAGTGTGGAGAGAGATACAAGGTAAAACTTTTACAAGGAAGATTGATTTAGTAAAGGGTTTTTTCCCCCAAGGAAGGGGGGGAAGAAAAAACATTTGGTATGCGCCTTTTTGGTTGTTGGAGAGATTGCGTTGCGTATGGAGTAAAAGCTGTCATAATGCGCGGGGCAAAAGTGACGTGTGACGTCTGTCTCATCTCTGCGTCTGCTGCTGCTTCGTCTCTCTCTCCTTTCCTCTCTCTTCTCTCTCTCTTCTCTCTCTCCCTCCTCTCTCTCCTCTCTCGCTGTCTCTGTCGCCCTCTCTCTCTCTCTCTATTTATCTCTCGGGCCCTCTGTCGCTCCCCTCTGTCCCCTCTCTCTGTCTCTCTCTCTCTCTCTCTCTCTCATCTCTGTCTCTGTCTCTGTCCCCCTCTCTCTCTCTCTCTCTCTCTCTATTTATCTCTCTGCTCTGTCGCTCTCTCTGTCTCTCTGTCTCTGCTCTCTGTCTCTCTCTCTCTCTCTCTCTCATCTCTCTCTCTCCCTCTCTCTCTCGTCACTTTTTTCTCTTTCTCACTGCATCCCACTCCTCCTCCTGTGGATCGTTCGATGTCATCTGAACGACTGGACAGTGAAAATAATACACACTGTCCAGGCTGGTCACTGTCTGCCCAGTTTAAACCACCAGGCAGTGCCCCTCTTACCCATACAGCCCCTTTTTCTCTATATTTGTGTTACATTAAAAAAAATTTCATTACATTTTTTATGCTTTTTTTTTTTTTT
>CM031608.1:6544326-6549326 GCA_018398815.1 Conus ventricosus
AAGAGAGAGAGAGAGAGAGAGAGAGAGAGAGAGAGAGAGAGAGAGAGAGAGAGAGAGAGAGAGAGGGGGGGGGGGGGGAGGAAGGGAGGGAGAGAGAGAAAGAAAGAAAGAAAACAAATCAGGCAAACAATGTTATGCAGACGTTCAAACAGAGACTGGAAACAAGAAAGAAAGAAAGAAAGAAAGAAAAAAAAGTTAATAAATAGGGACGATTGAATAAGTGAGTGAATGGAAAACAGTAATGAATGAATGAATGGTTGGATGAATCAGTGAATACATTGGAGGAGTGGTTACTATGATACGACTTCAACTGAAGCAAATAAAGCAAACGGAGATTCTGTCGTCCTCAAGAGAATACATGGCCACTGACATTCGCTCGAATGCATGTGCTGGAAACTTCTGTGTCTATCTGTCTGTCTGTCTCTGTATTTGTCTCTGTCTCTGTCTCTCTTCTCTCTCTCTCACGCGCGCGCTTACACACACACACACACACACACACACACACACACACACACACACACACCACACACACACACAACACAACACAACACATACACGTTGCATCCAGAACAAAGGAAAAAAATTATAACCAATAGAGAATGTGAATTATCGATTTTTGTACTCGTCCCTCTCTTCAGAACCCCCACCCTCTACCCACCCAACTGTCAACCCTTTGCTCCTCCCCCTCCCCCCCCCCCCCCCCCCCCCACCCCCACCCACGCCATTCTCACCTATATCCTCCCTCTTCATGGTCTACAAAAGCCTTCCTGCTTCACTAGTGAGTTTCCGTCTCTGAATAATTCAGTAATTAGCGGACAACATTTTTCCTAGGCATTTGAAATTTAGAACATTCTCGATTCTGATTTAGTGGAAATCGACCGTTACCTTTAAAGTTTAGATCCTGGCTGAAGCGAACGGTAAGGAGTCCTGGGCTCTGGACGAATTTTTTTTTTTTTTTTAGCTGCCTCCGGTGTGACAGCCGAAGGGAAGGTATTGACAGAAAGATGGAAGTCTTCAACTCCAAATGCCAGACTCGGATGCCACTTCTCTTCCCCCCCCCCCCCCCCCCCCCACCCCCCCCCCCCCCCCCCCCCCCCCCCCCCCCCCTCCCCCACCCCCCCCCCCCCCCCACACTCTCTACCCTTTCCTGTACATCCACTTCCTACTCATTCCAGAATCCCATTCTAACCCTCCACCCCTACCCCCACCCCACCCCACTCCCCGCACACACCATTCCTTCATCGCGGGTACAATCCCTCTTGAGTATAATTAATATTAGATTTAACGTCTTGTCAGCCTCTACCCCACCCCACTCCCCCGCACACACCATTCCTTCATCGCGGGTACAATCCCTCTTGAGTATAATTAATATTAGATTTAACGTCTTGTCAGCCTCTACCCCACCCCACTCCCCGCACACACCATTCCTTCATCGCGGGTACAATCCCTCTTGAGTATAATTAATATTAGATTTAACGTCTTGTCAGCCTCTACCCCACCCCACTCCCCCGCACACACCATTCCTTCATCGCGGGTACAATCCCTCTTGAGTATAATTAATATTAGATTTAACGTCTTGTCAGCCTCAGGTGTTGAAGTCTATTTTCGTTCACATTTATAATCCTTCGTCGATGATATTCCTTTAGACTTGTCAGACTATCTGTCAGCAAGTGTGGGTCCTTCCGATCATCAGGGGATATTCCTCAGCAAGGAGATGGTTCGAATCCCTGATTCTCATCGTCTGAAACTGGCCGGGTGTCTTTGTGAAGTCTTGGCTTCCAGAATCTGACCTTCTTTAGTTCCAAAGCTTTGTTAGAATCTGCTATATAAGTTGTCGTCTTACCCATGTTAATCCAGTATCAGTGGTATACAGACAGACAGAGAGACAGACAGACGGATAGACAGATTGAACAGATAGATAGATATATATAGAGAGAGGCAGACAGAAAGACAGACACATACATACATACATACATACTTACACACACACATGCACACATACATACATGCATACATACATATCAATTACTTTAATGCATCAACTTGTCAAATTAACAACAATGTATACATACATAAATACATACATACATACATACATACATACATACAAAGACACATAGATAGACAGATAGATAGATAATTACATAGATAAATAGATAGATTGATTGATTGATTGACTGATTGATTGATTAGATAAAAGCACATAGAGAGAGAATGCGCGTTCCTCTCTCTCTCTCTCTCTCTCTCTCTCTCTCTCTCTCTCTCTCTCTCTCTCATTCCTTCTTTGTCTCTCTCTCTCTGTCCATAACTATTAAACAAAAGTTGAACAAGTGTCAGCTGGTTTATTTTCCTTCTTTTTTCCCCAAATGTAAAACTTGGAAGTCAAAAGGCATTGACATTGGGGCACTTATTTTCAACAACCTCCCTTGGTCCGATCATGCTGAAAGAATGTCCCAAAATGATTTCAACTGTCAAAGATAAAACTTCCTTTTTCCACACCCATATATAACCGATTATAGATTATGCTTCCGCTCTGTGGGATTCAGATAGCTCAAATATTTTTTTTTAAACTTTTGCAAGATCGCAAAGGCGTGCGGTAAAACTGATTTCCTCAGAGTTTAGTTCATGAACTGTAAACGATTATAGGGTCAGCAGATATCCACCCCTAAACAAAACTGGGACACGACAAGGCTATATCTATGCACAATGTGGTATGGAAATGCACCTTCCTTGGTTATAAACGGTGTCCCAGGTATGACAGCAGTTATATTCATTAAGTTTAATCCGACCTTGACCTTTACAAATCAAGCCTCGTATTCAGGAGTGGTATCTACTGAAACAATTTGCCTCCCTTTGTTCAAGAATGTTCACGTCTCGGTGCTTTCAAACAGTGCCTGAACCTATAAACTATAAACCATTATCGTGAATTGTTCTTAAAATTTATTTAATGCCTGAAAGGATATGAAATTAACACGATATGTAAAATCACATACATCAACAACATTCTAAATCACAGTGACTTTGACTAAAGAAATAGACGTGAAACAGTGCATTTTCACAGACATTAGTGTTGCACATGTCATTATATAACACAGCTACGAATCTGCACATTCGTTACAGTATCGTGTTATACGTTGATGATTTCGCTTTGTTGTGTTCATAATTTTTAACAAATTATGTGACCTTTCTCTAACGCTGTCAATCTGAGTCTGTCTCCGACTCGCTACATTGTTTGTCTCTCTAGTTGTAGTGTATTTCTGTAGTTTTCCTCCTTCTCTATCTGTGTATATATCTGTCTGTCTGTCTGTCTCTCTGTCTCTCTGTGTCTGCCTGCCTGTCTGTTTTTTCCTGTCCTCTCTCTCTCTCTCTCTCTCTCTCTCTCTGTCCTCGCCTTACACATTGTTTTGTATGTGCGTTTGTGCAAGTGCGTGGATAGCGTTTTGATTTGGAGGGTTGGCCATTGGAGTACGGGGGGGGGGGGGGGTGCGCAGGGAAGGACAGTGTAAGTGTGATCGTGCTGCGCTTCTTTCACATTATGTTAATGGGTGGGTGTGGGGTTGGGTTGTAGTGGGGGGGGGGGGGAGTTAGGAGTGTATAGGGGAGAGGGTGAGTCCCATTAAGGGAGCGTGTTTGTTTTTATGTGTTCTGATGTTTCTTTTTGCTTAGGGTTTTTTGGTTGTTTGGTTTTCTTTTTTTTTTTTTTTTTTTTTTTTTTTTTTTTTTTTTTTTTTTTGGTTCGTTTGTTTTCGCGCTGGTAGCTTAATTTGATATTTTCCCTCTTGGCCGAGGGCTGGTTGTAAAAAGACACGAACTTGCGCTCTCAATTACCTCGTTAATAAAGAGTTTGTCTAGGCCTGGCTTCTCTCTCCCTCCCTCCTCCCCACCCCCTCTTCCTCTCTCTCTCTCTCTCTCTCTCTCTCTCTCTCTCTCTCTCTCTCTCTCTCTCTCTCTCTCTCTCTCTCCTCCCACTTCTTTATCTGTCTCTGTCTCTCTGTCTCCGTCTCTCGCTTTCTCTCTCCGTCTCTCTCTCTCTCTCTCTCTCTCTCTCTCTCTCTCTCTCTCTCTCTCTCTCTCTCTCTCTCTCTCTCTCTCTCAGTCGTTGTAATTAATGCATATAAATATCTAGGAATATACTTTACAACCAAACTCAGCTTTAATTATGCCTGTCAGGATATCGCAAACAGAGCAAAGAAAGCAATTGTAGTTATTCTTCATATTTTGTACAAATTGGACTGTAATTCATTTATTATTTTTACGAAGCTATTTGACTCGCAAGTTCAACCAATTTTGCAGTATGAGCTGAAATCTGGGCTTTCGAAAAAAGTATGATCATAGAGAAAGTTCACCTGTATGCATTGAAGCGTTTCTTAAATGTTGATATGAGAACACCAAACAATATGATTTATGGAGAACTCGGAAGATATCCAATTTACCTGAACTCCTATGTAAAGTGTATCAAATATTGGCTGGAGTTAACTAGAATGCATGAGGATAGGCTACCCTTTAAGGCATATAAAATGTTGCTGTTCCTGGATAATAACGAAAAGAAGACATGGGCTTCTAGTGTGCGACAATGTTTGAATTCTTATGGATTTGGGTTTGTTTGGGATAATCAGGGCGTTCAAAACATATCTTGATTTTTAAGATGTTTTAAAGACAGGATAATTGATTGTAGATGGCAAAACTGGCATGATCATGTTAATCATAGTGATAGATTCTTACAGTACAGACTCTTTAAGACAACGCATGAGTTAGAACCATATGCCAATGTTAAAATGAATCGATACGTTATGAGCACATTAGCAAAGTTTAGACTTGGTGTTTCTGATATCGCTTGCCATCGTTTCAGGTACTACAACTACGCCGAAGGTGAATTTGTATGCCGTTTGTGTGGTTTAGCTAAAGAGGATGAAGTTCATTTTTTGTTGTGCTGTCCTATATTACATGACCTTAGAACCAAACTTATTCAACCTAAGTATTTTACTGAACCATATCATTTC